>VYXF01000720.1:102605-155125 GCA_013397295.1 Polioptila caerulea | reverse complement strand
GGGCGGGCCCGGCCGGAGCCGCCCCCAGCGCGCCGCCCGTGCAGGCACAAATGAGCTCGGCCGAGTTCACAGAGCAGCTGTTTATTGAGAGGTCAGCCCGGGGCCGGGTGCCCCGGTTGTTTCCAAGATATCCAGAAGAAGCAGAGCAGAGCGGTCTCCCGGAGCGGACGGAGCTCGTCCCCGCTGCCCGAGCCGAGCCGAGCCCGCAGGCGGCCGGGCTGGGCCGGAGCGGGTCCGTGCGGAGCTCAGGCCGGGCACGCCTGCCGCTGACAGGAACACGCTGTGTGGGCCGGGACAGAGCTCACGACATCCTCGAACTTCTGGTCCAGCTTAGGCTGCCCGTCCAGGCTGAGAGCGGAGTCTAAACGAGGAAGGAGAGCGGGGCTGGTTATACATCGGGGTACTCCTGTGTTCGTCCGGCGCACCTCACGGTTTTTCACAGAGCCCCAGTGACACGTACAGGTCCTGTTGTGCACAGGGTCACCAGACTCACCGGCTGGAACGCAGTGGAAGCCCACGGACACGGGAACAGTCTGGGTTGCTGAACAGCCTTTTACACAGCGAAGGACTGGCTCCACAGAGTAGCATTTTGCTGCTGTCTTCTCAAAGTAAATTGGCTTCTCACTTTTGACAATTTGGTGCTGCAGCTTACAAGCTAGAAAACATGAGCCCTCTTAAAGCATGCACAGAGTTTAGATAAATAACTTTCTGGACTTAATTTGTAGAATTAGCAAACACTAAGACAAGTGGATGAGCAGTGTGACACAGATGAAGCTAATCTGGTTGAAGTGAATCAATTTTTGCCAGAGGCTCAGGCTGTGAGAAAATGAGGCACGTGGAGCAGAGTTTCAAGGAGAGAGGTTTGTCAGATGGGATTTAGGTGGGACGCTGATGTATTAGTAGGGAAAGCTACACGTGAAAACATTGCTCAGCTGACACTCAACTTTATTTAAACTAAGACAACACTTCATTTTGGGGCAGCAGTGGCTCCTAGGTATATCCTCTTCTGCACTGTGAGCAGCATCACACCTGCTTTGCCATGGTTGAGGTTTTTCATCCTTTCCTGGACTTTCCTGGACCAGTCACCCCAGGGAAGCTTGATTTAAGAATACATTACAGAAAAGCCCACACATGCCCAGAGGGTTGTGTTCCACAAAAATCGCGGAGTGCACCCTCATGCAACCAACACACTCATGTTGTTTTTATGTAGGATCTGGATGGCAAGAACAATCAATCATTCCCAGGCTGAAGTTTTCTGATTGTGTTAATCTTCAGCCTGAGGAAATTAAAACAAGTTTTTCCCACCTCAGATGCTCTCTAGTTTGATAGCCAGGGCTAGATATTTTTTTTAAAAATCTAAACTAAAGGCCTGGAAATAACAGAATGAAAATAAAGAATGAAACTCTTAAAGATGACATAATATTACTTTTGTCAACAGTCAAACTACCTCCCTTTTCATACTAAGTTATCAGCTTAGGGAGTTTTAAGTTGAACACACAAACTCCAGGTAACTGCAGAATGCATAAGACATTGATAAAAAAAAACAAACAACAAAACTAGAACATGCAGTGAACTACCAAACTCGGGAAAAACGAATATTTTTTTCTTTTTTGAGTCTGTGGCCACTAATCACAAAAATAACAAAAAACAGAGATGACTTGCTACAATTAATGTAAATCACCTATTCATGTGATTAATTCATTAGTTGAAGACAATTATATTAATATATGTTGGAATCTTAGTACCTCCAGCACAGGGGTCTTCTGAGATGATCCAAGAGTGACCAAAACTCACAGCATCTTTAGCTAAGTATCCACTGGGTGTTTGATATTCTCTTTCAATCTCTGCATCATATTTTCCACAAATGCCACATGTTTTTCCAGCCATCCAGAAAGAAACTTGAATCTTTGTGGAAATAAAGAAAAGTGGCATGTAAATGCTTTTCTACTAAAATTAAACCCACTGAAAGTAACTGAAAAATTACCTCAAGTCTATTCCCATCATAATATAGTTTATCTATGCCGTAATCTGGGGCTTTTAGTGTCAGTCCTTTCTTTTCACTGCTGATCAGCATGCTTGCAACTGCAACAAAAAGCAAAATAAGATCTTTTCTAAAATGAAGTTACTGTTTTAAGATGCACCCTGAACCATATGTTAAGTTCCTGGGGACATAATGCACACTCTAAAGAATCTTGAAAGAGATGGTGGGAAGTAAAAAGAGTACTGCTCCCTGCCCTAGGAAAAGCTGTAGCCACTCACAGGGATGGCTGTGACAGGGGTCATCTAAATGCTGGTCCTGTGGGTCTCTGGAATCAGCAAAACATACCACAGCCCTGCATTTTTTGGTCTGTGCAAAGATGCACAGGATCAGCATCACTTTCTTTGCTCATCTTTCTTGCCACCCGCTAGAAAATCTTGTATGGAGGTATGTTAAAATCTCCTGTTTCCCAAATTAGGGTGATCTTTATCTTGTGAGGTGTTTCAGCATCATGTCCTCTCCTTCTTTGAAAGATCAAGAAAGATTAAACAAAACCTAAAGATGAGTCTCTTACCAGAGTTAGATGTGTATGGAAGATCTCTTGAGGCCTGGACACCATTAATCTTCAACTGGATGCGTCCATTAGAAACATACATGTCAACCTCACTTTAAAGAAAGGAAATTAGTGTAAACAAATGCTTCTCCTTTGCCCTACTCAGCTTATAATTCCTGTTCTGACAGAACCATCACTGCAGGATGCTCATATCATTGTGGCATGAATCACCTTCTCCCCTTTAGGAGGGGGCCCAGGACAGTGTGCCAGCAGGAGTGCTCACAGTCCCCCTGCCCCTGGCTGCACTCAGCTGTGAGCAGCCACGTCTCAGGCAGGAAGGCACCAGGCTACAGGAGCCTTGCTGCAGAACAACCTATTTGCTGTTGCCTTCACAGAAATTGAAGGTGCTCTACATTCCAAAGGAAGATTGGGTTCCCTAGGACAGTTCTCTTACTGCCTGAACAGTCTGTGTATTGTTGTATTTTCTTCAGAGCGGTGTTTGCTCTAATGAAGAAATGTGAAGCTCAAGCACATCAAAAGCACATCCATACAATTGTATGAAACAATCAGGAATGATTCAGGGATGAGGAATGTCTTTATCATGAAAGATATGGTCTATAAAACAAGCATCCTTGTGTTCTTCCACAAAACAGGTGCAGGGAATACTAGATTCCCTCTGTTTCTCTAACATTATGGCACAGTTAGGCACATATTTTTCAGAAATAATTACTTGTAATGAAACCTTACAGATCAAAGTCTATTTATGTGCTTGGAAGAACACTCACTACAATGATTTGAGTACGAATAATCCCATACAATTTAGGGGTGATTGCTCCGGGCTGAAACAAAGTGTGTCTTAAATTCATTTCAAATAGATTAGAACATTATGTACCAACTAAGAGATGTCCTAAGAGAGTGCCTCTAATCTAGGATAAGTAATGCCCTTTTTAGCTATGTCCACTTCTCACCAACCCCGCTGTAATGAGTGTGGACTCTAATTTGTTCTAATTATTACCTTAGTGTACGAGACCAGACCAATGACAACAAAAGCTCCTTCTGGATTTATAGTTTATGTGTCTGCCTAAGCACTAAGTACTGAAATGAGATGGTTAAATTCTGAAAAATTAATGAAGAATTTGGGGCAGGTAAAGACTTGAAGTTACTGTGAACCCCAGATATACTTTAGAAGCACTTTTAAAAGACAAAGTCCCAAACCACAGTGACACTCCCAGATTAACATCAGTACTTTCTATTAACATCCGTACTTTCTGTGTGAGTCTAATGCTAATGCCAGTCTGCCCTACCAATTTGATCTTCATTCATAACATATTCAGATTGGCATCTATTTTTTATTAAGTTTTCAATTACTTACTGGCTGGCAAGTCTGACATTTACTGCTATAAGGTCAGCAGACTCTTCAGGTCTTTTCACGATCACCAGGAATTTAAGCTCTGGACTACAATCCTGCACCAAGACATGGTTGCAATTTGCAGGCATTGAATAGGAAAATTCAACACCATTGAAGGTTGTGATCTTATTTTGGGAAACTGTACAATGACCTGAAAAAAACCAGTGAAAAGTAAGCATTTTATAATTTACAGAAGACAGCTATTTTATTATCGTTTTGTAATTAAAAGAAAAGAAAATCTGGCTCTGCATATTCCAGTGTAAAAGTGAATTCATTCTGTCAGACAAAATTTTAGATTTGTAGTAAGTTAAAAATAAAACTTTGCCAATCCCCAGGCAGCAGGACAACACCTCCATGATTCACTCGTTGTGTGTGATGAATGCTGCTCACAGCCAGTGCTGGTGCAACTCTCAGTTTGTGGCATTTTGGCTTTTATAACTTTGTTGTAGTCAAAAGAATTTCACAAATGTTGCTAACAATTCACATATCAATAACACTACAGAAAGTTCGCTGAAATGCTGATACCTTGAGTCACAACCAGGATTAGAAATAGTTAGAAGTTGGGAAGAAAAAAAAAAACACCACACTACACTTTTCTCTTTTTCACTGTTATGACATTTTGTTGGCAATCCTACCAGCTCTGATTAGAAATTGTTTTGCAACAATTATAATTAATACAGATTAGTTTTGGTGTTTACCAAAGAAATACCATAGAATCATAGAATGGCTTGGGTTAGAAGGAACCTTAAAGATCATCTAATTCCAATCCCTTTGCTGTGGACAGGGACACCCTATAAATATGCATGGTATGATATTATCCCACTGATTCCAAGAAAAAATATGACTCCGTATTGCAGGATTACTTAAAGCTTTTAATTTTAAAACTTACCCTAAGTAAGCATAATGTGATTAGCTCTTAATACAGCATTAATCAAACAATAATCCCTTCAAACTCAAAGTACAGGATTTGAAATTAATGAGTATACTTTTGGAGCTGCTTCAGTTTCAACATAACAGTACTAATCAAGCAGAGCACCCCAAATCAAAGGTCACTTAGACATTCCTCTCACAATTTTTTTATTGTATTTTCTTCACAAACAATTTTTGCAGTGAAGCTGAAATGGATGCATTTGGGAATGGATGTATTTGAAAGCACTATTTGACATGGAATTGAATGTTTAATCTTCCTTGTATGTCTCCATTTCTTTACATCTTTGCAGCCTCACAGATTTTCACAGAGGTACTTTGTTTCTCTCTGACATCCAACTGATTTTTAAGTGAATAAATATGTAAAAAAAGAAGAGTTACATCAATAGTGCAAATCATGACAACAAAATTTACAAAGTCAATCAAAGTCTGTGCAGATAATTACTTGCTGACCTTTAAGACTTTCAATGATTGAAAGTGTTGCCTGGGAAAAGACCTTCCATTCAGAGGATGGTAATGTTGAGATGGGTGTACTCGGATGTGAAGGGACTGGCAGGGGGAGACTGATGGCCGTGTCGTAAATTGTGAGCTGAAATTCAGGCAGGAAACAAACATGAATGAAAATGCAAAGTACAGTGTAGATAAGGTAGCATTTTCCTCTAATGTTCCAAGACAACTGCGCTGACTGAAATCTAAATAAGCATCTGGATTTCGGTCAGAGTGAAAAAGAAATCAAGTCCTCTGTCTACAGCATGAAACAGTTCTACAGTTCTACATCTGCAACCTATGGAGCAGCAGTGTTATAAATGAATTAGGATAGTCACCAATTTGCACCTTTTTGGGTTGCTGTATATCACATTTGTTCTCAGGCTGAACAGTTTGCTTACCTGAGATGCACACTCTCTTTCTGCCTATACAAGTGCTGCTATTTGGTTGTCTCAGCAACCTGATTTTACTGTCTTTTACTGTCTTTTCCAGAACACAGGAAAACCTATCATCTTGCTAAAGATTCTGGGAGGAGTGGGCTTTTTAATAAGTTATTTTTTAACATGCTATCAATCATGATGGTTGTTTTCTAACCTGCTTCTTATTCCATATGCTTGCATGCTACATGAGAAAGACAAATACATTGTAAGATATTTTCATTGTAAAACCACCTACATGAATAGAGTGTCTTGTGAAGGCAGCTTCTTTATAGCTTTGATCGTGGTTTTTTGTTGGTTTTTTTTTTTATCAGCAGGTTAAAAAAGCCCTTAATCATCCATTTCCTAGGTATTGACTACTTCAGGATAAAAGATGGAGGAAGATGTTACCTCTGGGAACTTAAAGACAATGTCACAGGTTCTTGGGGATGTCAAAGCCATAACCAAGGTTGCCTGGTGAGAGGGACTAAGCTGTTGCATTTGGGAAAAACCAAGCAAATAGGCAGCTCCTGGAAGAAATGAGTAAAACCTGAAAAAAAAAAGGAAGTAAGCGATTAAAATAAATTATCTTTGAAAAAAAAGGTTATTATTTGTTTACACTAAAATACCCCATAAAGCAATATGCATTGCTTTATGATGATCATATGCAATATGATGATGTTAGCATCAGGGTTTGGTGATACATGATGTTGTGTATGGAAGGAGGGGCAGGTGAATTTATTCTTTAATTGGTGTAAAAGAGCCTCCTCAAGTGGCTGGATGGGAGAGTGATATGAGAAGAAAAGTGTGGCAAATTTGTTTTAAACACATTCAGACTTTAAATTAGGCATCAATTACATAAGCTAATACGCTAGAAATATTAAATTAATATTTCACATTTATATGTCAGTCCTGCAGTGGTGCCTTTAGGCCCTCAAAGACTGTCAACAAGTTGATGGAGGGATCTCTACGAATGAATTTCCAAACAAGCTTGGGGCTCAAATAGGGAAATACAGAAAATATTTCTTTATAAAAAGGCATAGTATCAGAGCAGAAAAAAAGCTAAGTTCTGTGGCTTTACTCCAGGATAATCACTTAGATGTTTTCATCTCCTCTAATAAGAGCAGATAACAACTTTGGGTAATTCAATCTAATTAATGTAAAAAGTTACCCTCTTCAGTAGATTTTTAATCAAATCACCTGTATGCCTTTAATGTGAAAACTTGTGTTGTGTATTTAGTCAACTGAGTTGCTGTACATGTCTGTATTTAAGTAGCACTATGCCAAAAAAATAGGCTTCAGTGTGGCTCTATGTGTTATGGCAGGCAAATGCATGGAGGGATACAATGAATGAATGTGAGAGATATTTCATGACAAAATGAGACACGTGAACTGAATCCAGAATGCAAAGTTTTCTTACATCAAGTGCCATAAAACATTTGGTATTTAATGTACATAAGCCTTATAGGAAGTATTTATATCACCTGCTTTAGAAGCCAGAGGCAAGTGCCTGCATTAGGAAATTAAGAGACTGATTTCTTCAGAGAACTAAGGTCAGGCTTCTGCTCTGAGCCTCCATGAATCAGGAAGCATGACAAGACCAATCTCCTAATTCAGGCACTTCAAATTACAAGTCTGCAGTAGATTAGGTGAATCCCATCATCCCAAGTGGTTTTCTTGTATGAAAATGCAGTATGCCTTGAGGGAACGAATACAGAGAAAGCAAATATATGAAATCTGATTTTATAATATCCTACTGATTAAGGGGAATTTTTCCAGCTTAGAAAATTGGAGAACTGAACCTGTAATTATTTGGAGCATTGACATATATTTTTCAAAAACTAAAATGAAATCTCACCATCTTGCAGTTGTTTGGATTATTGAAGGCACTTTTAGCCACTCCAGCCTCATCTGCATAGCTGGATAAGCAGCAAATTGCCCTGTTGCAATCTGAGTGGCAATCTGGTAGTCTTGGCAATCTTTACCCCATTTAAGAGAACCCTAGTAGAAGGAAATAAATAAATTTTTGCATAAAACATAGGAAGATCATTATGTTTCATTTATATTTGAGCTGACTGGTGTTTTAAACTTACTGATACTTTTCGGTAATTTATTACTGAAGCATCAGCACAGAGTTTCCATCTGCTTGGTCCTGTGATGCTCGAACCAAACATCTGTATTCTCCACCACTTGGGTTGTGTATCAGTGTACAGGACAAGCTGCAATCCCGTTGGCTGCCTGCTTCTGTGGATGGCACGAAGAACTGCAGCCAGTATTGGTGGCTTGCTGTCTCCCAAGAATTTAGGCTTCAGTGGGTAGAGAGGAAGTAGAGACCAAAGACATAAACAAGGCATTAGAATTACGATAGTAAAACCACGGGCATGACCTGTGCAAGACTGTGTTGGGAATTTTTTGTAAAGTAATTTCAATGCAACAAAAAGAATTATGGTAGTGGATAAAGAGCCAATTCTACCCAGCTCAGCACTGCTCTCTCACTAAACTGCAGTTAAACTAGCAGCCTTTTTGATAAAACTAGCTTGACCACCTGTTTAAACCATGATAATCTGTATTACAGGGGGATCTGTTCAGGGCAGTCCAAAGTGTGATGCTTGCACCAGGAGCAGCATGTAGCCCTGTTCAGCCTTAGATCCCTGTGCCCAGCAGCAGCACCTGCCTGACCTGAGCCTTGGGCAGAGTCCTCACCTGGCCAGGGGACACCTGCAGGTGGAATTTGCTGTGGGGCAGCAAATCCTCCCTGCACTGCCAGATCCGAGTGACAGAGACACAGAAAAGGATTGGGTGAGACAGAGCTGGTGAGGGCTTAGTGGGAAATGGGGAAAGAACAAGGCTGTGGCTGAGAAAGGGTTCAGGGAAGTAGCAATGTGGTGAAAGGATGGGCAAGAGAGGTGAATTTAAGCTGCATGGAAATAGTGGGGGAGAAGGTTGATCTGATTGTCTTCTTTCCACAAGCTACTTGCACTAACAGCTGGGAGCTGCTGCTGCA
This sequence comes from Polioptila caerulea, assembly GCA_013397295.1. NCBI lineage: Eukaryota > Metazoa > Chordata > Aves > Passeriformes > Certhiidae > Polioptila > Polioptila caerulea. The sequence goes on along the minus strand of VYXF01000720.1, from coordinate 146,353 downwards.
GAAGGGATGCCTCAGCAAAGTAAGGGTTGTTATTTTGTAGGCATGTAGTCATTGCCTGAAATGTGTGAAATTTGCCTTTTTTGAAATCTGCTCCAGACTCCCTCAGTTCTAAAAGAAGGACAAGGTACCATTAACGATGCACCATGCAGACACTCCTGAATAAACATCTGGATTGCTCTCAGAGTTGGAGCCTGGCTGCAAACTCTTTTCAAAGGCCTGTTGTGGTTCTGCTAACATGGACAGAAGGACTTTGCAGTGAGGATCTAATGAACAAAAGAGTGGCAGAGTCAACTCCTAAACTCTTACAGAAAGGTATACAATGAAAATTATCCCTGAAACCAGTTTCTGATCCGGCAGGTCAGCACTTCTAAAGTGTTCTGATTTTTATAGCAAATTATTTACTGAGTAAGACAAATTTCAACATATATAGAAATACATTTCAGTTTCATTTAAAAATGTAGCCTGTATTAAATGAATATTAAAATATATTCAATGACTATCCAGGGTACTCACCTTTATCAAATAAGAAACAGCTCAATTTCTTTCTATATACCTAATATGTTAAATCACCCTTATTTTCTGTTATAAATATACGACAACTGGAAATGCAAAGTAAATGTTTGGATTTCTTGCAGATTAAGACACTCACCTGAGACATGGCTCTAGAGATGTCTTCATCACTAGCTGAGGAAGAGCTGATGCTGATGTTCAGGATTTCCCCTCCTGCGTCCTGCAAAAACAAAGAATCACCTTGAAGAAGGTGCCTACCACTGAAAGTTGTGGATGAATTAATTTATCATATTTTTACTCTCAGAGAACTAGGATCTTGTGGCAAAGACAGCAAGACTAGTTGTACACCCTGCTCCCAGTATATGCAGTAAATGTACCTGTTCATCCAGTGGTTTAAACAAAAGCTGGTAAACAGGTGGGTTTGCCTGTGAAAATAGATAGTACGTAAGAAGATCCAAGAGAAAATAAAGAATTAACTTTTGATAAATGCATTAAAAATTTCAGTTCTGGGTGTGGAAAAAAAAAGCAAAACAAAATTAAATATTTTAAACATTTTACAGTGAAAAATTCTGGAATGTCAAAACTCTGATCTGAAATGCTTCAGAGAACCAGGGTTTCTCTTTCTTTGGTCCATGCTCTATGAGCACAATTTTCTGATATACAAAAACAATCACTCTAAGAAATATAAAAAGGTCCAGCCATAGTGAATTACCTGTTGGTTGGAATATTCTCTGTCCCCACTGCAGTGCCTGTCCCCAGAGTGGTGTTCTTGGCTGCTGCTGCTGCTGCTGCAGGCTTTGCTGCTAGCAGAGCTCCCACTGCTGCTCCCGCTGCTGCTCTTGCTGCCACGCTTCTTCCCAGATTGCCTTTTTTCATCTTTCCTGCGATGATCCCCAGGCTCTCTACCATCAGCAGAGGAAGCAGCAGAAGAAGAGGATGAGCTGGAGAGGTGGGAGCTGCTGGGCTCTGCCCAGAGGCTGGTGTCTGCACTCTCGTACTCTCGGTTAATCCGTTTTGTGCGGCGCCGTGTTTTATTTGCAGCCTCCAAAAACAGTTGAAAGCATTATGAATTTATAGTTTGTTCTGTAACATTTCCCTGGATGTCAGACAAGATGCTCACCACAGGCTTCCAAGGAAATAGGACTTCCTGTCCCCACACACTGCAGAAACTGTACCAGAGCTCACTGAGGCCCATTCCTCCCAGCCCCGTTCCTTGATTTCCCATGCCAGTTTTCCACAATGGAAACCCTTGACTTCATTATAGGAAATATTTCCCTCTGTGATGCTCAAAGTCTCTTACCGTGAACACATTTTCAATGCCTAGAATCTTCTTCAGTTTAGCTTGAATGTCCTCATATGGAGATGTCTCTCTCCCTTCCTTTGACCCTGAGCTTGACACCTCAATTATTTTTGAAGCTGCTTTGGATCCTGCTTGAACCTCCAACTGTATTTTGTCAATATCAGCATCTGTATGAACTAAAAGCAAAAGCATTCCAGGGTTGTGCTGCTTGAACATTATTTACAGTGATTGACAGAAAAGCTTGTTATTATGACTGTACCTGGCTTTAAAATTATTTTGGCTTCAAATTCTCCAAATAATTTGTGCAGATAGGTATTTCTTAGGAAAGCCAAATTTTGTGATTTAAGGCTGAGACAAGTAGAACATCCCAAACTTTCAAATTTTTTACAGAACTTGCGTGCATAAAATCTTCTTCCTGCACTGTTGTGATGTATCTCTTCTGAACCTTGCCGGTGTCCTTTGGATATCGCATTAGGTGTGCTGCTGTGCTGCATTAAACAAAAATATGGCAGATAAAGTCATTTTCCATTGAAAAAAATTAAAATTGTCCCAGCTCTTAAAATAATTCCTCCAGTTAATGAAGAGAATGACGGCAGTCCTGCTTAAAGAAGAATGCAATGCTTAGAATTAGAGATCCAGGCACTGGAATCAGTGGGAGTTCCTGCAAAATGCCTTGTGGAAGAGGATAGCTCTCCTCTCCACCCTTTCTCAGGCACTGCTTCACAGACACACTTCCTAGTGAGTACCTGCAGCGCTCTTTTGGAGGTGCAGGAGACACCTGCATCCGTTTCAGGCTTCATCCATGCCTCTGCATCCATTTCAGGCTTCTAGTCCCCCTACTGCAAGCCAGCGTAGCCTTCCCACACCAGCCTCAGAAGCTGAAGAGCACATGAAAGAATGTGCTTCTGCAATCCACTCAGGATTATCTCAGGATTCAGAAAGAAGAATCTATATCCCATCCAAGAACAATATTTTTTGCATTATTCTGATTCAGAAGAAAATGAGATATTGAACAAAGGATGTGAATTTCAGGCACCCTCCCATGACTGTAAAGGCATAGGAAGACATGCTGTAAAAACAGCCCTGCCTGCATGCAATGAAGGAAGTGAGTGTACTGTGAAGGATCATGTCATGAACCCATTGGGTTTTAGGCTTGGTTTGGGAAATGTCAGGCCCCTTCTGAGTTCCACTATTCCTGTGTTTGTTATCTGATTAGCCAGCTCTCGTGTCAGGGGTGCCCAGCCCCTCTGAGCAACCCTCTGTCCTCTGCCTGTCTGCAGTGCAGGTGGCAAGAGGCTCCCTTACCTTCCGGCTGCCAGGTTTTGAAGATCCTTCTGTTGACTGTAGTGCCTGTTTAGAGATACTTGGTGTTCCTCCTTTGGGGAGAATCTGGGATTTCTTTTCAGAATCTACTTCTTCCATGTTCCTTGAAATAACATAAACTTCACTCCTGCGGAGGTGATAAATGGCACACAAGTAACACCTTCTGATTTCACTCTACCCATCTTTGCTGGCGCAAAAAAGACAGTACTGAGATTTATGTGGCTGCCAAGGTATGGCAGACCTTTACAAGAAGTTGTATATTTGTGATTTTATAACAGAGAACTCACAATCAGTAACACAGAGCAAGCAAAATGAAAAAAGCTCTTCTGTACCTCACAGCTGCGAGCTCAACCTCTTGATGGCAGGGAAGGGTTTCAATTTTCAAATTTTTCTCTTTCATATTTATCCTGGCATCAAATTTCATTGTAGTGTTGGCACTGAACTCTGCATGAAATTCAAAACCACTCTGAAAGTACTGTGTATTAATCCCCATCATTGCAATCACATGAAAATATGCTCTGAAAGAGTGGAAATAAAACCAGGCATAATTATATATTAATATGCAAAAAATTAACTTTGAAATGCAAAATTACATTTTCATGCTGTTCTTTTTACTGTAAGACCCACTACTGATGGATGAATTTATCACAACAGGATAAGAAAAAAGCTGAAATGTCACTGGAAAAGGTGATTTGTCTGAAAAACAAAGAGACATGGACCTTCTGACTGCATTGTCACTGGTGCATTGTTTGAGGACAAGCTAACTCCAGAATCTCATATCTTCAGATTCCACCTATTTTTTTAACATTATCATTACTATTATTATCATTATCATCATTGTTACCGTTATCATTATTAGTACTGTTGGTTTTGCAGTTCCAGAAGTATTTCCCTTTCCCTCCAAAATCCTTCTGGCTTACGCCAGGTGATGATGCAATTCTACACTGAATTGGTAAAAAACTCGATACCTAAGATAGCATATTTTCACATCTTAGTATCTTTAGTCATTGAACAGGTACAAATGCAAGCATTTTTAGCAATGGCAGAACAGCACAGTATCCTGTGGGGTACCATACACATTGCTAGATTTGCAGGGTTGTAAAGCATCAGGGGATTGTGTTGCTTTCTCACAACTTTGCTGTAGAACAGCACATTTGTCCAAAATCTGGGGCAAGTAAGATCCTTATATAGCTACATATCACCACATACCTATGTCAAATATAACTATAAATGTAAATGTTTGTGTGTGTATGTGAAAATATATGTAATTTTTACTTTGGCCTGATGTCAGCATGAATATCCATCTTGGTTTCCCACAACTGTGAGGGTCTAAAATTGTCAGATACTGGTGGTGATACCTTTACATCAACTGAAAAAGACAGACAAAAATTATATTAACAGAGAAACAATCAGTTCTGGGGAAAGCATAGTAGTTAATGCAAAGGCAGTGCCTTTACATTTTGAAATACTTTACATGGTTATTTAAAGGTTGCTAATCCAAACCAGAGTTATACAAATATGTCTCGGGTAAAATATCCTAATTACTTCTCAAACACTTTGGAGGCAGCTGGTCACCAATGTTTCGACATTACTGGGGCATTTTCAAGATTATAGAAGGATTTCATTCCAGCAGGGGGATTGGACCCACAATGATTGTGGGGAAGCTGCTCAGTGGGTGTCCCACGCTCACCGTCGGCCGCAGCCTGGGCCACCGCGGCCCCGCACAGCCCCAGCTCCAGCGGCAGCCCAGCGATGGTGGGGACGATGTGCCGCATCTCACCCACCATCACTGGCAGGGTCCAGCGGCCTGAAATGCCTCTCTGGACCTCCTCCATCACTTTTTTCACCACTGGCTGCCAGTCTGATGACCCAGTTAGACTCTGGAAACAGAGAAATAGGTTAAGTAAGAGGAGATGCTGAAGGAAAATCACTCAGCATTGCAAAGGAAAAGTTGACAGCCTTGTCAGTACCATCATCATCTGTTGAATGGCATCGTTGTCGAAGTCAACAAAGGCAATCTCTTGACCCAATACTTTGATGTAAGCAGATACCACAGGGTCTTCAGGCGGCAGTTCTTTCAATCCCAGAAGCTGTGGTGTTAAGCAGAGATGGGAAGAAAGGGAAGAATTAGAAAATGTCACTTAAAATGGAGCAATGTATTAACAAAGGGTTGATCTCATCTGAAGGATGAGACCTGTGGTTCCTTAGCCAAAAACCCAATAGACATATTACAGGTCTGAATCAATGTGGCCTTTCTTATATTGCATAGCTGATTGCAGAGAGTTTTCCCATGTAAGGATGTGGTAAGGGCTTGGCAATTTCTGCTGCTGTAAGCAGTAGGTGACACCCAAGGACTCATAAAGGAAAAACCTTGTTCAATTATCACTTTAAAAGACAAGAGCAACCACTTAGTGTGTTCTAACATACACTTTAAAACATTTTGGCTCCCAGCAGCATCCTCATCTTTTGTACTATACGTTAAGAGCTGAGATACGTTGAGTGAAAAGGTGGAATGTGTTGAGAGATTAAGTACAATGTAAGTACAGCTTTCCGTGACTGAACAGGACTCCTTTCTTCCAGAAACATCAAAGGGATGGCTCAGTGGGTGGGTGATGCAACCCTGGTGCTGTCAGGAGCTGCCTGTTGCAGACAGGTCAGAAGGGGGCCCGGACGTACCGATTTACCCAGCTCCTTCAGGGTCTTGTACGTGTCATACTCAGCAAAGGGAATGTTCTGCTTCCTCAACAGCTTGGTTAGGCTTTGTGACCGGAAAGCCACCTGTAGGAAAGAGTCAGGCATCACAGCCCAAGTACAAGAGCACTCAGGAGAGCTCTTGTGCCCGGTATTAACTCACCATGGCCACACGAAACACTTGTTTCATGGAGCCATTGCGTTATAAGGACGTGTCTACCCGGCAGATGACTGCAGGCTATGGCTGCAAATGTTGAGGACGTGCTGATCCAGCTAGCCTTAAATTAGTCAGCAGGGATAATTTTAGGGTAGTGCAGAACTCAGCCCAAGCTGCAAAGCTTGCCCAAGAAGCTGTGTAAATTCCTGCATGCTGTTACATGGAGCTTTGTGCTGCCCTAGCTGTACTGCTGGCTGAAATTTAATTTCCCTGTACTTATGCAAAATTCCCTGGATCCCATGTGATTTTAGGTGGGCAGATGGATGTTCTGCTGCATAAGCTTTCCTCTGCTTCTAGACTAGCATGCCTATCCTGGATGTGTTCATTGACAAGTATATGTGTCAAGAAGCCCAAATAAAAGAAGAAGCCTAAGTAAAATCATAATCATTAACTTAATTTTCCCTTCCACGTCCGCCCTCACAGCCAGAAATGGAGTTAAACACTACATCACAGTCCAAAAGCTGGCTGCCTTAATGCAATGCTTACCTCGATAATATCCGTTGCAGTATTTGCATAATATCCTCTTACTTTTGTGATTATATCAGATGGAAACATGGTGCTGGGACTGTTCATTAGATAGACCCTCCAAATGGCACCAGCCTCGTACTGAGCTGTCACAGGAATAAAAAGCAGCAGAAATTAGGGTCTCCAAGGTGTCTGGTGCACATAAGCCACATCAGATACCTGCTGTAGTAGATCACAAGGAGTTCTGTCAGGATTCAGTCTCACAGGTCCTCAAGTTTGCAACCTCAAGAGGATGACTTTATTCTAGGGCAGAGTCAACACAACCCCAGGGACTGAAGAAGGAGGCTTAAATCCATGTGCAAGCTCACTTTCCCCAGCAGATACCAGAGATTTGTGGAAGAGTGTCAGAGAATTTTGCATGTTAGGATGTCCTTCTGCTTTTTCTATTTCAAGAATGCACTAAACTCACAGTTCATGATTGGATTTTGGATGAAAATCACAGAACAAAATAGAGGCATTGGGCTACCTAAGCTGAGGAAGTGCACAGGGCAGCTGGTACTCACAGGAATAGTCGCTGATCTGAAAGACCTTGCTGTAGCGATAGCTCAGCCTGTCAAGTCTGGGGCCCAGGAGCTTAATGGCAATGTTGCAAGCAGCAGATCTGAGTAAAAGAATTAAAATCATATGAAGAGAGTCGACTGAGACCAAATTCTCAGCAAACTGTAAGAAAAAAAAAATCTCCTTTTTTTTTTTTTTTTTTTTTTTTTTTTTTTTTTTTAAACACTAAAAATGTACTTCTTCCTCTACTTACAGTTTATAGAGCTGTGGGATCCTGCCTGCTGCCAAAGCCTTCATGTGTGAATATGCAAAACTGGCTACTTGCAGGCTGGGCTCTGTCAGCAGCGAGCTGGCCAGAGCTGCTACTGTTGGGAGAGCAGGCTTGGTTTCAAAGAGAACAACACAAGCCACCATTCTGACATTTGGAGCAAGCGTGCTGTCCATGAAGACCTGGAGGGTGATCTCCCTTACCTACAGGAGGAAGAGAGAACCTCTGAGTAGCCCACAACTTCCCAGTGAGCAGTGTTTCCAGAACTGTGTATATGTGCTCTGCAGTGGATGGAGAGCAGAGCCCTAAACAAGAGATGTGGGCACGGGACCTGTCACTGGAAATGAAGATGTTGCTGGGTGCACAGAGAACAGGGCTGGGAGGAGCAGCCATTAGGCTGAGTACTACAGTGACTAAAGCAGATTCTTTCCCAGGATACCAGCAAGGATGGGATGATGTCAGGAGTTTGCAGAGGTGGGCAAGTGGAAGACCAGTAACTGAAAAGCCTGTCCAGAGGTGCTGACATTACCTGATGGTTTTACTGTTCCTGAATCACTGAGCAAACCCAATTCATACCCTTTAAGACATTTGTTTAAATAATAATTTCAGTTACTTTTGCAGGGTCTTTCCTTGCAATTTTCCTTAAGGCCAATACAGCATCAGCATGAATTCTGTTTGGTAATGAAGCTGCAGCTGAGGAAAATGTTGGCAAAAACTTCAGGATGCGTTTGATACTGGCGGGTTCTCCTGCATTGCCCATGGCTTTCAGGGCCAAGGACATGTCTTTGGCATCACCTTTGCTGGTGGCTTCAGTAGCAAGGTCGTGGAGTGGCTGAAAATGGAGCAGACACTGTTAATCTTACCAGGCAATGATCTCGTAATAATGCAAAAAAATGTGCAAAACAATTTTTGCTGCAAATCCTAGAACTGAGCTGTTCAGATTTTTCTCCCAGGAAAAATCTCACCATCATTATCAGGATTGTGAAACATGGACCATACAAATAAACTTGGTTTTCTCCTTGCATAGTGTTGTAATTGATTTTGAGTTGTGCCTCAGCCTGAGTGTAGGAGACAATCCCAGGTGGGTGCCTGCACCAAAGAGTCTGTTGCAAGTTCCAAGGCAGTGCTGAGCTGATGCCAAGTTCAGTCGTTCCCAAGGCCACCTCTGCCAGTCCTGCCAAATTGCACTTGTATATTTTTCAATTCCTACAATAATTTCAAGTTTACTTGAACAGTTTTGCTCTTCTGAGAAGTGGAATTACCATTCTGGTGGCCTGGCTTTATTTCACTTTTTTTTGGAAGATTTAAACACATGTCAAACACCAGCAAGACCTTCTCAGCTCTGTGGTCCTGCTGAATAAGGAGCTGGAGCTGCACAGTCCAAGGACAATGTCTTGAATATTTCTGACAGTGAAATGAAATTGTGTAGCAGGGCTTCCTTGGCAGCCCTGGCCTATGACATACCTTGAGCTTTCCTTATACTCACACTTTACTGCCTTTTTAATGCATCTTTTAAGTACACGCTACCTAATGAAAAAGTAGAATCATAGAATAATAATTATTTTGCTTTAATCCAAGTTTTGTCACAACTTAACTCAGTTTCAGGGTGGATACAGAATCCATTGTCCCCATAGGCTTCTAGTGCTACATTTGAAATTCTGAACTGTTACAACCTGATATTTCAAAGGCATCAGCTCAGTGTTTCATTCTGTCTTTGCATCGCTGAGTGAGGCATGCAAATAGTGAGTTACCTAATTGCCAGCATTGTGAGAGCTAAATTAAAGGCACTTTTATTTTTTTTTTTCACCTTTTATGAATAAGAAATGAGAGTCACATACCTGAAGAAGTTCATTTGGACATACTAAAGCCTGAGCACAGTATTTATTCACCATGCTACCATATCCTAGGTAAACAATTATCCTATGCATCAGTACTTTCTGGATTTGGGGACAGGTCAGAAAAGTCTGCAGAAGGAAAAAGTATTATTTTTTTACTATTTCTAGTAATTAGACCTGTATAGATCAATAAATGCATTTGAGAAATAGATAAAATTGATTTGTGCTGTTTCTAAATAATTTTGGGAATTAAATCAAACGCTAGACAGTCAGCTAAAAGAAAATTAAGTAGATTAGCCCCAGGTTTGCTGTATGCTGTTTAGATTCTGATTATATATTATTTTCTTGAGTTTGTCTTTTTCCTTTTAACTTCTGATTTGGCAAAAAGAATCAACAGCGGTTTTCTTACACTTTGTGGGGGTTAATATAAAATATAATTACAGACTTTTGGCAATCAAGTGTTGGGGAACATTTTCTGAAGCATTTCCCATTTTTCTTAATACCTTACATTTTACAAATTTAGATGGAAATATGTTGTATCTTTCACTTATAATCCTATGAATTTACCTTTAAAAGGTGAATTTTTTACTTTAAAAAGGAGTAAGAGGAAAAACAGAAGGAAGGATGATCTGTACTCACTGAGGCAATTTCCAGGGTTTGTTTGTTTGCTGTAACAAAATGGAAGGCAAGAGGGAGAGTTGCTGCTGCTTCCCAGATGTTCAGCTTCTCGTCATGGATTTTTTGCTTCAGGAATCTAAACGTGTCAGTGGCTCCAGCAGCACAGATGGCACTCAGGAACCAGGGCCTGCCAGGAAAAGGAGGACTCATCATCCTCATTGCCCAGTGTGTGCCTCTGATCAGAAACCCTGGCTGAAGGCCATAGTTACCTGTAGGGGAGTTCATTGACAAACTGCAGCCACAAAGTCTCGATTTGATCAAGGGTCGCTACACGAAAAAGCTGGACCATTTGTAAGAACTTGGCTGAAGCTTCTTTAGTGGCTCCTTTCTCATCATTCTGAACTAATTGCCGCAGCGTCTCTGTTAACTGTGGGGAAAACAGACAGCTGGAAGGATCCATGTCTAAAGTAATTATATGATGACCTGTAACCTTATAAATAGTGAAAGAGTGTGAAAGTAAGCCTCTAATACCTGTAAATCTGGATTTTTCATCCTTATTAGAGGAATTGGCATCTGGAGTAGCTCTCCTGAGAAATGATAACGAAGACTCCCCTGGTTTTGCAGCGGGGATGTTGGTGCACTGATGGGAGGCTTTTTAACGCCGACCAAAGACAGCTCTTGTCTTCAAGGGAAGGAGAGAAATGTATCAGTAGACAGTAACCACACTCTGTGCATGGAGGACTTGTACAGCATTGGAGCAGACTGAGGGGTACCCAGTGGGACTGCAAATGGAGCGTGCACATCTCTGTTCATCCATTGCTCACGGTTATCTAGAAAAGTCATATGACTGCAGAAACCTTTGTGAGAGTTTGCTGAAGTCTCTGAGAGGTTGGATGGGTATTTTGGGTGGCCTAAACAGTAGGGCACAGGCCACCTGAAACATTCTGGGCATCCTGGGCTGGGCATCCCAAGGGCTGTACGATGTTTTGGCCCTTGGCAGCCAAAGGCCAGATGCTTCTTGTTATCTTACAGATCAACAGTAAATATATAAACAGTTTTACGCATCTTCTCCTGGCTGTGATAATGTAAGGACATGCACAGTGCCTACCTTGCCTCCATGACTACTGCCCCATTGGGTTCATTGAAAGGTGAGATCTGGTACACCTGGTCCGACATAGCTGACATCAACGATGCCCCGCTGTCGTCATACTTCATCTTGTAAGTGGATGTCACTGTGCCCTTCATGTTACTGGCTTTCTAGAAGAGCAAAGAGACCCACTCAGAAACAGGACTGGGCTGGTCAGCCTGGAGAAGCCAACCCCCCATGAGCATCATCAGTGTGATGTGGGTGCTGAGCAGTGGCTCTGTGCTGCTCATACCAGGGGACAGGTAGGGCAGGGCCGGATGTATGCCGTCCCCAGGTCCTTCACTGCTTTCTCCTGGCAGTCTGTCAGGTCCTTGCTTTTGGAAATGGTGGCACGGTTATTCTCGCTGTCGTCCTTGATAACATACCTGGTTTGGCAGATGCCTTCAATTCCAGCCTGCAAGTATTGGTTAAACACAATGAATGTCCCACTTGAAGCAGCAATAAAAAGGTCAGAGAAGGCAGTCTGGGAAGTATAACTTGCTCTTTAATGATAAAATGAGAATAAAAGTAAAATCAGAACGGAAAAAACAAACCTCCTGTAGCTCATACACATTTTGTGACTTTTTGATGGTTATCTGCAGCATGTTCAGAACCCCTCTCACTAGGTTAGTGCACAGAATGGGACAGTCCTCAGGGGCAAAAATACTTCCAACCCTTCCTTCAGTGTATTCAAACTTAAAGGGCTGGCTGAGACATGCAGCAATGGTTTCTGAGAGCCTTGAAGATGGAGTGAAGGATTCAGTGGGCCAGAGGCCATTGTGTTCCTCCAGCTTTGGTGACTGAATCTGTGAACAAAAATAGAAAAACAGTCATACTGTTCACCATCAGTTTGAAATAGTGCTATAATACAGAAACTGGACACTTCTTATCCATGGCAAGACAAAAGTCATTTGTCCTACATTGCAGGAAGCAGTTTCCAACTCAGACTCCTGTGCTCAGCCTAGGAAGCATCCTTGAAAATGCAAAATTTCATGAAGGATTTCTGCCAGAAAAATAAGATCATGTGAGCAGGATTCAAAAGTTCAGCAAGTCTGGTGAAGCTTGTAGGGTGAGTGAAACACCAGCTACCAACAATCAGTACAGACAGGATACTCACTCCTTTCCCATAGATGACAAGTGAGATCTCCCTCCAGTCTGCAAGGCAGCCAAGTCATTGTTGCCCAGGCTTCCTGCCTGAACACACAGGGACTGCTGTGGCTGCTGCTGCAGGTCCAGCACGTCCCTGAGCACCAAAGCCATGGCACAGCTGATGGGGGAGCAGAGGTGACAGCAGGAGCTCACACCTTTGGCAGAGGCTGACATCCCTCTGAGCTCCTCTGGCTGGAAAGCTCGTGCACAAGTCCTTGACTGCTACCTAGTGGGAAGCGTGTGCCTGCATGCACAGACCTCTCCAGCCCCATACTACACATACACCTCCCACCCTCATGCATAAAAGTACATGTTCCTGCATAGAGGGAAAAGGTGTGGGCTCAGGGCTCTGTTTTATTTTTGGCATTTATGATCAATACTGCAAGAGTGGCTTGCCTCTTGTCACATTTTCTTAAATTAAATCCTACTCAAGACTGTTGTCTGCAACTGCAAACATTTTAGCAATCCAGTGAGGTTACACAGAGCCTGCAATTGCAGCCTGGTGTAAAGTTTGACAATAGGTATTCCTTCACACTGTTTCACTAATATATTTGCAGGATTACAGACTGAGAAAACTCCTAGGCTGAGTGCTAAGGGCAGCTCTTACAGCTTTTTTCCCACATGCTATCTTCTCAATCCCTAGTCTGTTGTCTTTTGTGCCATGCCAGTATTTTAAGCTGTTTGGCTTAATTTTTTTGATGAGTAACAGTGCTTCCAGATCTGATATCATTACAATAAATACAGACATTACCATTCTTCAAGTTTGAATTAATGCCCATGTGAAGAATATCAAAAGGAATATAATGGAGACAGTTAGGCCTTTCTCATGCGATATCTGAATTCCAGTGCTGAGCTTTTTTAAGCTATGGACCAAGTTAAAAACATGGATATTTCATTCTAGAATACTTGTGTTCATACGCAAGCTTAGTGTTACTTTAGTAAAACTGTGTTAAGGACATTTCTTTAAAGCAGCTGCTGGCCATATTTTTGTATGGAGATGAATCTAAGGTAGCTTTAGTCAAGGGGGCTCAGATACTGATGGCAGCAGAGCTGGAGCAGCTCCAGCTCCTTCCTGCAGAGGAACAGGCTGTGAAATAATCCTGTGGTGCTCTCTGTAGGTCCCTGCCAGTAATCCAAAGCATTCTGGACCAGCTGCAGACCCTTTTAGCCGTGCCCTCAGCTCTTCTCATCATGCTTTGGGTGTACAGGGTTCAGAGCTCAGTGCCCATGTCCACACCTCTGCCCTTGCTGGGGAACCATCCCTGCCTGAGGGAAACTGCTGGGGTTTGGAGGGTCTTCTCAGCAGTGGGGGGGCATCATTTTTGTGTGAGCTCTAGGTCTTTTTGTCACTTCTTTTGCCAGCCTGCAGGTATTGAACTGTGCAGTATCACTGGGTGGGTGGGTCCCCATGGCCATGGTGAGTTACCTGCAGAAGGTGCTCACTGTGAGACACACGGCTGATCTCCACCTTGCTGGCCAGCCTCACCGCTGCCATGGCCAGGCTTCTGTCAGGGGGCCCATGCACAATGATACTCTCGTAGCTGTACAAGTAGGTCTTGCCCATATGAAAAACAGGCTCTGTTAGGAAGAAAATATAACAGAAACACCTCCTTGGCTCTGACTGTTGTGATGTTACTTGAACCAGCCCAACAAAGACAGGTGAAGCTGCTGCTGCCCAAAAACAGGCAGTGGGCAAGGCAAGGCTGTAAGGGGAGGCACTTACCTAGGTCCTGCTTCTGGCCCTCTGTGAGGAAGGAAAGAGAAATGTTCATGAAAAAAAACCATTTCTGGAGATCCTTTCATGTATTATTCATTAAGTCAGTGTGCTAATGGTTGGCAAACCACTGGCAATGGGGCTCTCCCCCACACCCCCAGGACACCAAGCCCATGCTAGCCCTGCTCACTAGCTGCTGCTTGCTTGGCTTTCCTCCTGCTCCTGAGCTTAGCACAAAAATCTAACAGTTTACAGCTGAAGGTATGAAAGGGCTTCAGCAAATGAAACTGTAAATATCCCTGAAAAGCCCCAAGGAGATGCAATTTGCTCCGGATCACAGCAGCTGTCACAGCTCAACAGTGATGGTAAAGCTTCAACTTACCCACGAGGGCGAACACCAGGGCCAGGATGAGTCCCTTCATGCTAAAAGTGACTGAAACCCACAGGGAAAAATCTGTGGCTTTTATAGAAGAATTATTAACAGGCAGAGTGAATTTTGTTGAGTTATCAATTTCTTATCAACCACCCAACAAACCCTTTGAAGGAGAGGAGGTTAGGGTCAGGGCAATGGATATTTTTGCTGAACCAAAACCATCACAAATTCTGTTGTTCTCACTTCAACAACTGAATGCCTTGAAAGTACCTTTATAAACACGTACTTAAGAATACTAAAACATAGTAAAAGCTAAAATTTATTATTATGTAAGTGAAGCTACTAATTATCCTTACTCCCTGAAAGCACCCGGAGCTATTGCAGTCGGTGCTGACTTTGTCCAGGTTATCCTGACCTGACCATAAGACACACAGCTTATCTAAGTGATAGTGCCCCAGCAGGATTGTGCAAAGCCCCGGGCAGCCCTGCTGTGACACCGTGCCCACCCCTGCCCTGCTGTGAGTGGGACAGGCTGTCAGCACAGGGCTGCTCTCTGGGGACAGGGACTTCACCCAGTTACACAAACCTTCGTCATCGTCACGAGGGCCATGGCTAAATGCTGCTGACGTCCCTGCTTCCCTCACCTGCCTTCTCTTCCAGGGCTGATGTGCCAGCCCCTTTCACTGGTGTGTTTAGCCACAGAGGGGTGTTGGTGGGGGTTGCTTGGCAAGGGAGAAGGGGTGAGGCTGACGGGTGTTACAGACACAAACTTCTTGGTTTAACAAAGGTGGACAACGTGCAGATTACCCAAACTCTTCACATTCACCCCATGGTGGAGCTCCCTTCTCTCATCAGCAGGCATTTTCCCTGTCCCTTTTTAGGCAACCCCACAGATCTCTCAGGCTGCTCTTGGCTCCAGGGTTTGGCTCTGTTCCCAAAGTTCCACCTGTTCCCTCCAGTCAGGCCATGGAGCTGCTCCATTGGGAATCAGCACAAGGAGGGCTAAGGCAGCCCCAGGACTGGGGGGTTCATACTGGCACTGTGTGACCACTGTTGTCTACCAACCTTCCCCTCTGTGGGTGGGGAGCCAAAGCTGCTGCTGCCCTGCTCACTCTGGGAAGGGACTGGATTCATTTTCTCATCAACAGACCAGTGGCTCCTATCCAAGACAGCTTAGTTTTTGTAATGCTGTTTAGCTGATGGGTTTTTATAATTAGCAGTTGGGATATAATTTCTAATGTCTGAAAAACAGTGGATTTTGTTCCTAGATCAAAGATTGCACCTGTAGGGAAAAATAAAATTGAAGCATTACAAATCCTTCACCATGTTTTTGCTGGCTTTACATTCAGGTCCTGATTTTTTAACCCCTTCCCTTCTAAAATTGGTAGCACATGATAGAAAGTCAAGCTATTCACTAGAGAGTTCTGTCATGTCTTTAGAGATTTGGTAAATGTACTTAAAGGATTTGAGTATACAGCTACTGGCCACTGGTACTCAAGACTCAAAAGCTATGATGGCATAACTATATGCAGCTGCACAGGTTTGAATTTGTTTTTTAAAAAAATCTTACAGTAGCAAGGACTTGAGGTCAGTGGCAGTACAAGCAGAGAGCTGCTGTGATGGCAATATTTAATGCAACAATGCTTGTATTCTCAAAATCATAACACTGTGTCACTGAAACATCACACTGTAACAGTGACTCCTCAAAATTAAACTCAAACAACATTCCTCAAAATAAGGGTCCTCACTGGGAGCTGAGCAGGCTGCACACAGCTGCAAGGGCAGGGTCTCCCCCCAAAACCACCAGCACAGCAGCCTGGGGCTGCAGAATCTTGTCCCCGCCCCATGGCTCCCTTTGAGCAGCAGATGCTGCATCCCAGCCATGCTGCTGCCATGGGGACATCTGTTCTTCTGCTTCAAGGGTCACCTAAACCTGCTGGCAAGGGCTTTATCTCAAGTGATTTCTTTATAAAACTGAAACCTCTCCTTTTCTAGGTTGTTTCTTTGGTACCTCTAGAACAATTTCAACTCCCAGCCTTTGCCCCCTTATACTCACAGCCCTTTTACACTAGTATCACTCAGAAGGACATAACCTGAATTAAAAAGAGAGAGGAAAAAAACCCCAAACTAAGAAAATTGTGAGGGTGACAAACAGTTTTGCTGAGCTCAGGACCTGCCCTGGATAGCATTTCCCTCGAGCTGTGCTCAGCTCCCTCCACAATGGCAGTGGGGGAGAGGAGCAGAGGTGAGTGCTCTCCACAGGCCTTCATGAGGTGGACACCTACAGCCCACACACCCTGCAGTCCCACAGGGTACAGCTCTGGCTGCCTTGGTTGGGTGATGCTCACCCAGCATCTCCTGCCAGGGCAGTACTGCTGGGGTTCATCATTTATGCTGGGGCTGGTAGAAAACAATCCCCCCAAAACTGTGCTCCAGCCTCAGCACCTCGGGAAGAACCCATGGGCTGCCCCAACTGGAGCTGGAAGTTTGTGTCAGCATCGCCCACAGGGGGCACATAAAGCCCTGGATTCTGCTGGATTCAGCCTGAGGTTACCTGAAAAGTCTGCTGTCCATCCCTGCTACGTGTGAGTTCCAGGGAAGCAGCAAATCCACCAGCTCATGGCTTTACTGCTGCTGCCAGCTCGCCATCATTCTGCAGTGCAGGTTACCATGGCAGCATTTAAACTGCACAGAACAGTATATTTAGACCTTTCAAACATATTTCTTTTGGTACTAAGGACTTTACCTTTCTGAACTATAAAACTGGCATCCAAATAAGAAAACTCAGATACATGCCTCCATTGAACGTGCAAAAGCTGCTGGGGAGAGCAAAACAACACAATTTTTACAGGATGTTCTCAAGTGTTTTCAAAATCCCATTCACCCAGTTTTCAAAATCCCATTCACCCAGTGTGCCTACTCAGCCTGCAAACATGGCCTTAAGGCAAGCAGAAAACCCCTTCCAGATCTGCTGGAATCCTTTGGGCTCCAGTGCTCAGGGCAGATGGGCTCGTCCCTGGCCATGCCCACACAGACCTGTGGTGGGGGCAGGAGGCAGAGCCCACCTGCTGGTGGTTGCAGCGACGACTCTTGCTGGGCACAGAGGCTGGGGCATCTCACCCAAAGTGCAGAGGTCTGGCTCAGCTTCAGAGCCTTTGGCAGGTGGAGGGCTTGAGTAACCCCACCCTGTCCTGCTCAAAGACACCAATTCACCACAGCTTCTGCATGTGGTGCACCAGAAACTCAGTGTGTTCTTGGCTCCCTCAGAGCAGCCGTGCCCAGGGACATGAGGTTCAGGCTTATTCCCTGAGCCTGCTGCTCCCTGCAGCAGCGCTGGCCCATCACAGAGCTCCAGCCAAGCGCCTCGGCTGCGTGGCTGCTGCAGGGGGTGCAGCATCACACCAAGGTGATCAGTTCCTGCTGAATTCACAGGAACCCAGCACCAGGGAAGGAAGCACTGGGGGAACAAGCAGGAGTAGTAGAACCACAGCTACCCAATGCAATTCCCAGTGTAACCCTGGTGCACAGAGGATGGCCACAAATGCAAGAAGTCTACAGAACGGGGGATAAGGAGAACCTGTGCAGAACTCCTCTTTCCACCACCAGTGAAATAAGGAAGCCTTCACAATTTTTTCCATGCATGGATTTATTATGAAATCAGATATTTATGGGCAATCATAACAGTTTATACAATAATAAAGTTTAATACTTTAAATTACGTGGGAAGATTCCACACATCCTTGAGTACTTAATTTAGTATCTCTATTATTCCTTAAGACAAGGTTTTTTACACCACATAATAAAAACATGAAAGTATTTGTGTTTTCCCCTATGCTGCAAATGTACAGCTTCATGTGCTGCAGTCTTCATCCTCACAAGAACATGCTATGTGTGCATCAACAGTGTCCTGCATATCCTCTGACTTCTGGTCAAACTTCGTCTGCTTGTCTGTCAGGCTGGTAGCTGAATCTGATGGGGAACAAGAAATGAAAATTAAACAGTTTACTTCACAAGTAGTTCTGCAAGGAACAGCACTAACCATGTACTGGGCATTAATGAGAGCAGGCTTGGCTGTTCCTCACTGATTTACATACTTATATTTGTCTAAGTCACACAGAGATGTTCCAGGAAACCCACTTCATTAATAACAGTTCTACCTTGAAAGCTACTACTTCCATGCAGAATTTTATTAATGATACATTTAGGAAAGAGTATTATGAGCTTTAAGAAAAAAAATTGGAAAACAGATACAATTCTATGCTCTATATAATCTACATCTACTTCATCTAATGTCTTATAATCGAAAATACAAATATAGAAAATAAATTCTCCTATATCACTGGGCCTGTGTGCAAGAATCCTGTCCACATCTGCTCTTCTAGTACCTAAATAAGCTCAGTGAAATAGGTTCACATACAAGGGCAGTAATATATAAAAAATGCAAGGCAAGGATCCCTGTTTGTTGTGCTGCACTTGGTCATAAATGGCTCAGTTGCCAAAGGCTGCAGCACACAGCTTGTCAGCTGAATCCCAATGTTGACTGTGCTGTTGTCCTGCCCTTACCTTGTTAGCTCTAAGCACCATGAAGGAGAATTCAGTTTAGATTTTAAATTCCAGTACAATGTAAACAAGTAAATGTACAATAGAAAATCATGTCCCTCACTGAAGGAATGTTTGCCTGTTAATAACACAGGGAAAGGGCTTCAGTCAATAGGGCAGTAAGTCCATGCCTACCTATGGCTATGTTATATTATGTTGGAACCTGGAATGCAGAGAATGTTTCTCTGCATGTTTAAAAGGATCCAAACCCTCTGACGAATACTGCTTTTAACCTTTGTCCATGGAAAGGGCTTCCTAGGCTTTGGGATGAGAGAGAATTGTCAGGAATGTAAATTAGATAGTAGCATAATATGTAATTTATCACAGGGTGAGAAACGTAGATTATTGGGTTTGTTTGAATGGTAAGTAAATGAAGACAAGATGGAGGATCCTTGTGATTTTTAGGCTTCTTCCCCCTTCTTCATCTACTCCATATTCTGCAGTGTTTGGGTCACAGAATGATTGGTTAGAATTTACCGCAGTGCAGTGTTATGTGAATGGAAGTTTGGTTAGTAATTGGTAGAAAAGTAGAAATAATGTATGTTCTTGGTGATAACTGGGTGAATTGTCTTTAAGAGAACCTTGAATCTGTGTGTTAGAGGCTTTTTGGGCTCTTTGGTGTCCTTTCTCCTTTGTGCTAGGCTGGTATAAAGCCTGGTGTGCAGAAATTGCTGATAAGGAAAGAATAAACAACC
Source organism: Polioptila caerulea (assembly GCA_013397295.1). Lineage (NCBI taxonomy): Eukaryota > Metazoa > Chordata > Aves > Passeriformes > Certhiidae > Polioptila > Polioptila caerulea. The sequence goes on along the minus strand of VYXF01000720.1, from coordinate 126,912 downwards.
TGGAGAACGAGATCAACCACGAGTCCAGTTCATTTTTTACTTAACCAGGACTCAAAAGACTAGCCTCCCCTATCAGGGGAGAGTCATGTGGGAGTAATAGAACTCCTACAATATTATTCATATTTTTCCAGTGGAATAACGGAGTCAAGTCACAATCTGTTTCTCCTTTTGCTCAGCTCCTCTCCAGCAGGGTCTCTGCTGACTTACCGGCAGGGAGGCAGTGGAAGCCGACGGTGACGGGCGCAGTGGCGGTGGCGGAGCAGCCCTTCGTGCAGCGCAGCACGGGCTCCGTGGAGTAGCACCTGGACTCCACCCCGGCCAGCTGGACCTTCTTCTCCAGCTTCACAAAGGAGTGCCGCAGCTTGCAGGCTGCAACAGCCATGGGGGACAGCTCAGGGGCCTACGTTCCAAAGCTCCAGACCTCCCCAGAAGGACCCCTCTGCCAACAGTGCCAATTTGCACACAACCTCCCTTGGTTGTGTTTTGATCATAAATGAGTGGCTTCACCAACAGATAAACCTTTCAGATCAGCCTGTTAGATACGGAGCCCTGGAAAACTATTTCAAATACAACTGGTCTACTTCTAGATCAGGATATAGAAACATAGTACTTTCTACTAAACATTTTTCAAGGTAAACTGACTTACTGAGTAGCTACCAAACCACATTTAAGATGTTGACTATTCAGCAGTGGAACTAAAGGGGAGATTTCTGACCAAATAAAATTAATCACTAAAGAATTGCCTTATTACCAATGTCATTCAGACACAGAAATCGTGCAGAGAGAAAGCAACAGTAATTGCTGCCAAGAAGTAATACTGATTTAATTTTGTATTTCCAGGACAAACAGTTACAAGTGAGAAGCTAAACAGACCACAATTTATTCCTAGCTGTAAGTTTTAAGTCTTCAAACTTCAGCAGTTTCCACTATACGTTAAATGGAAACAGAAAGTGGCCACCACTAGCCACAGGAATATTACTGTGGATATGCATGTGGACTCCATATCCATCTAAAGCAAATTTGTTGCCCAGAGTTTGTGACAAAACATGGAAGAATAACAGCTCATGCTGAGCTAGACGTGTACAATCCATCTCCAGTCCTTCCCACAGGGCAAGTCTCTACAGATGCAACGTGCCTGTTCTCCTCAAGCACTGTGGTGTGATGTTGCATCATAACCACAGCTGAGAGCACCTGCACACCGTAAGATCCTAATCTACAGAAAGACTTAAAATGCAGCTTTTTTATTTCAACCATGTAATTAAGTCCCTGGAACTGCTCATGTACTTGAATGCTTTGTTTGACAGGTTGCACTGGTTCAAAAACCAGGTGGTCAGCCATGGTAATAACTACTAATCCCCATCTGATTTTCTGATGGCCAACTGCTGAAAATTGAAGTCCAGAAAACGCTGTTGTGCTTAAATAAAAGCATTCTTTGCGAAATTTATCCTCTTTCTGATCCTCTTCTAAAGTACTTCAAAACTGAAACAAAGATTTTGACTCATCTTACTTTTGAACTTCAACTAAGTTGTATATTTTGGCCTGTTTTACCTGTGATTTCTTATTTCTTTCTCAACTTGCAAGTAATTTTACAACTTAATATATAACTTAATAATGAATCTTCTAATATGCTTTTTATTTCCAAAATAGATACAGATTTTAAATTTTCTGAGCAGATTCTACGTTTTCTGAACAACTGCAGTAATATTATATTAAATTTATTAGAGCTTGCATACCTCCTCTACAAGGCCTTTCTTCCAAAATCCAAGAATGCCCGAAGCTCACTGCATCTTTAGCTACGTATCCGTTGGGCATCCGATACTCCTGTTCACATTCTGCATCATATTTTCCACACAGTCCACACATTTTCCCTGCCATCCATAAAGCAACTTGGATCTTGGAGGAAAAAGAAGTAAGAAGTATTTCAAGTTAAAAAAAAAATTTAAAAAAGTAATACCTGTGGAGCACATTTTTGCTGTGCAGGTCCCTTCCAGTGTAAGTTAATGTACAAACATTTAAAATCTCTTTGATAAGAATTCCAAAGCAGCAGACAGTCAAGATGTCAGACTCCTCTGGGGCTGCAGAATCTATAACTGCTCCAGTCTTTATCACCTACTGTGCCAGTCTAGGATGTTAAGTTGTTCATTCTCTAGACTATTAGTATGCTGAAGCTTTTTTCTGCTGGTTGTTTTGATAGTACAAGAGACAGACACAGCAGTTTACTGACTTCTTATGTTCCAGCTTCGTATTAATTTTAGTGCAGACTTTAAACCATTCATTTATCTAAAAAGAGTGGCTGCATTTTTGCTGCTCTGAAGAATTATACCCCTGTAAGAAGCTGGTCAGGAGCTGAAAACTCATTTTTCTTGCAAAGGCACTGCTTACTCAGTGTGTGTTCACTCGGGCCCACTTCCCAACACACACCTGTACTGCAAGAACAGAGAACTTTTCTTGATCAAAGATTTTCATTTCTCACACTCAGAAATAAAGAGCAGAACTGTGCAATCCTGTAGCATCATCTTCCTTTTGGAGTTGTTGTGCCCTACACACACTTGCCTTTGCTCTCATACACACAGATTTAAGGGAATCCTATGGAAATTTCTTAACAACTGATCTTATGAAGGGGAGGAATGATACCTTGAATGTGTATCCATCAAAGTACAATTTGTCAATGCCATAGGCTGGGGCGAGAAGTACCAGCCCTTGATTTTCACTGTAGATCCACAGAGAAGCACCTAGAAGAAAAAAACAAAACAAAACCAGACCAAACCTAGCTTCTCTAAGAAAGAAAAAAGCAACTGTTGTGTTTTCAAAATGTTCTTTTTTTCAGAATTCCTCAGTTACCCTATTCAAGAAACAAAAACATAGAACAAAGCAATGTAGAAATGTGCATGGAAAATGGTAAAGCCCAAAAGGCTGGAAGACAATGATCACAGACTAATTAATTTTCTTTGGGTTATTATCATAACCACATTTATGTCTAGAAATTATTACTGAGCTGTCTACAGCATCTCTAGTTGTACAGATCTACAAGGTACACTGAGTACACTGTATTGGAATATGGAAAGATGAGGAACACCATCACTGGAGCCATTTCTAGCACAATTATCACTTCCCAAGTACATAACAAATAGAACAGAGCTCAGCACTGGTACATGCCAATCCAATTTCAGCAAGATTCAGCCCAATGGATATATTGCAGCTCTTCAGTCAGAATACCCACACTGTATCTAGCCCCTGACTACACAGCACAGGATGAAACCAGGTCTTCCTGCGCCTTTCACAGAAACAAACTATTCCTGTTTTGGGAGAATCAAGCAGGTTGTTTAACCAGTTTTCCATACCTATCCCTGGCAGAATGCAAGCCAAATTTATACCTACAAATCAAGTTGGGAAAAACATCAATATACAAGTCACGTATAGTGGATTTTAGAAAAGCTCTACTTCAAAAAGTTTTAATCAAGCAAAATTTGATAGCATAGCCAAATCACTTCTCAAATTTGGAACTACAGTAGGACCTGCAATGAAATACAAAAAGGAGGGATCTTCATGTCAATTATATTTTGCTTATTTAGGCTACCTCAAGAACTTCACACTTGAATCAATCTTTCTAAATGTCCCTCAGCAAGTGAGTAAAAGACATGTTCTTAAAACCAAAGAAACACTTATTGAATACAAACTGATCAAATCTCCTTCACAGGTTCCGTCTCTTTCCTTCTTTCTCCTAAAACATATGTGCAAATTAAACAGCACGTGCTGCATCACTTACCAGCAGATGCAAAGGAAACATTTGTTGGGCTCTCAGCCCCATCCACCAGCAGCTTCACCCGTCCGTTCGCAGGGCGCATATCAACTTCACTGCCAAGGACAAGAGTGTTCACAGCCTGGCTGGGCCACATTCACACACTTACAGTCACAGAGGCATTTTCCTGCTCACTAAATATCACTGGTCAGAGCATAAGCTCATTTCAAATGCCTAAAATACATCAGGGATATTCTTGTCTCCTAAGATGCAGGGTAAGAGCATCAGCATCACATTCAATGAGCATGGAGAATAAATAAGGGCAGTGCTGAAACCCCATGGGCTGCTAACCATTGCAGGAAAGCTTAGATTGGAGCTTCTCTCCTGCTAAATGTGGACAATGAGGTCCCTCATGCTCCCAGCATCTGGCAGAAGTTACTTACTGATTGCCAAGCTTGATGTTGATTGCTTTCATGTTCACAGCTCCTTCAGCATTCTTCATCATCACCAGGAACTTAAGGTCAGAGCTGCAATCCTGAGCCAAGATGTGGAAGCAGTTTGCTGGCATTGTGTAGTTAAACTGAACCTCATTAAAGGTTGTGATCTTGTTGTAGGAAACTGAGCATTGGGCTGGTTAAAAAAAAAACAGTGAGTTTTTTAATTTCCATGTGAGAAAGCCATTAAATGGTGTGGTTTGTTTTTAGTGCCATATTATTTTAGCTTTGTATTTTTTTTACTATGTGATGTTTTCATACGGTTTACAGGGACTTTTGGCTACTAAGTACCCATAAATTCTTAAAAAGGCATATAAAATCTGTTCTTCTAGCTAACAACAAAAAAAAATTGCCAGGTATCTTGACCCCTGAAATACTGATGATTTCTGTACTACATGTACAATATTTTCTCTCAGTTGAACCATCCTCACATTATTATGGAATATTTCCTAATTAACTGGAGATAAACAATGCTGGCAAAATTTAGAAGGTGTCCAAATAAATTGTGAGACTGAAGTTGTCGTGCTTCTGAACTCAATTAGACTCTGACCTTTCAAATTTGCAAGCACAGCAGAAGGGGCTTCAGCAAAGACATTCCAGGTGGGAGGCTGCAGCTCTGAAGCTAGTATCCTTGGACCTACAGGAAGTGACAGGGGAAGCCTCATGGCTTTTTCATAGAGGGTAATCTGAAAAGGAATTCAAAAACACATTCAAAATGCACCTGTGCCAGCAAACAGCTAGGATTTTTTTTCCTATTTCTTCTACTTTCATTGCAAAGACTTTATGTGAACATAACTAATCTGACTCATTGTCGATGAGGTTTTTGCTTTTGCTCAGTTTTCTGTCATGGTGTGAGAGAATTCATTCAGGTATTATTTGAGAGAGAATGAACTATTCCCTTTCAAAGGTGATGAGGTGAACATTTATGGAGATACTACAGATGGGAACTCATGTCGTTACTATCTCTCTATTAAAAAAATCTTTATATAGACATCCTTCTATAAAATTTTACAATGGTGAAAATATATAAAAGTAATTTTCATCATTTGCACCCAGACTGATGCTAACTTAATTTTTCTTTCTCAGAATTGACCCACTGTAATTAAACAGTCACACTTTTCTACTAGGAAAAAAATAGAAGAGTGATAAAAATATTCCATAGTTACATCAGGAAGCTTGATAACAACATCACATGTCCTTGGAGAAGTTAGAGCCACGATCACCCTGGCTTGTCGAGAAGGATTCTTGTCCATTTTTTCAGAGAACCCCAGCATAAACGCAGCCCCAGGGACAAACTTGTAAAACCTTCAAAAGTTCAAATCAGAAGATTTGGTGAGACTGGCAAACAAAAGGCTGCACACATCCCAACTAGATTGTCTCATGCCTGTGTGTAAGTAGCATAATAGTCTTAAGGATCCCTGGCTACATCCTCACACACACCCTCTGCTCTACTGTTCAAGTGTTCAATGAAAGGAAGGATCTGTTCCTCAGTTTTCAGTAATTATGGCAAATATAAAGAGTTACTGTACATTACAACAAGATGTAATCCCACTCAGATTTATGTCCAAAGGCAGGACTTGGGCAGATCAGAGAACGAAGTATCAGCCAGTACTTAGGCCACTAGAACCTCCTGTGTGGATGCTGATTTTTCCCAGTTGACCAGTATAGTTAACAAATGTCACTAAAGGCTCATTTCTTACCATTCTGCTATTGATTTGACACTGGAAGGAACTTTAGGCCACTCCAGTTTCACTTGTACAGCAGGGTGGGCAGCAAACTGCCCAGTTACCAGCTCAGATGAAACCTTGTAGTCCTGGCAATTCCGACCCCACTTCAGGTAAGCCTGTGATGGAGAGAAAATGGTGCATTTTTTAATGCCTGGAGCAGAGTCTTCCTGTGATGCACACAGAGCTGTACGAGCTAATTTTGAGCCTTACCGCTGCCTTGTGAGCATTGAGGACCGAAGCATCAGCACAGAGCTTCCACTTGCTTGACTCTGTGAGGTTTGACACAAATACCTGCACCCGGGGCTTGATGGAGTCAATATCAGCATACACCACGAGCTGCAGGCCTCCTATCTTCTTGTCATCACGGATGCCATGCAGAAAAACAGCTAATACTGGTGATTTAACATCTCCCAAAAACTTTGGCTAGGAAGAAGGGAGAGAGAGTATGCAAAGCATGTAATTATAGAAGAGTTACCATGGAACATTTTAGATGCAAGATCTAGATGAATAAATGAAAAATAAACAACCGAACCACAAATACATACCAGCATATGTATCACACATATATACATGCCTATAAAACCTCATGCATATGTCTTTAATGTGCACGTGCCTCTGCATGTCAGATGGACTTTATCACTGTGTTTTTATGAGCCAAAATTTGTGCCATTTCCTGAGCCACAGCTGATACCATGGAAATATTCATATAATTAAAATACAGTAATGATTATACGATTTGGCCTTCATTGTTACTATCCAGCCTGTGACTAAAAGAAAGTGGTTCAGTTTGAACAACATCAGCTGTCAGTTGTATGCGTCACTCATTCCCACAGCAAAAATATCTCCCAGCTCATCTCCTCTTGTTTATCTGTCTGGGTCTTGTGTTGGCTTTCTCCTCACACTTCAGCTGTGAGTTCTGTGGGACAGAACAGTCAGGTTTCGTGTTTGCACAGCCACCCAGCACAGATATAATCCAGGACATTTTCTTCAACATCAAGAGCCCCTTCCCCTGGAGAAGGGCATTATGACCTTCACATCTTCAGTATCTTCACTCTATCATTCTCAAGCCTGCACACATCTGCCTGGGTGGTGGTGAGGAGCCCAGGTGCTCCATGTCCCATCTGGAACACGCTTTTTGCTGAGGCTGCTTTAAACACCAGGACCACCAATGTCCTCACATTGGCACTGCAGCACCTCAATCTCCCTCCAGGCTGCAGATGTCACAAAATGAGTCTCTGCAGACATCTGTTGGGTGGGATCTCCATGAGGGAAGGGTTGAGATGCAAGTAAGAAGGATCCTCACTGCAGAGGAAAGTGCATGTGGGAACTATGGTGCATGTCTTGACTGATACCTGAGACTCAAGATGTTGGCATTTCTCCCTTCCCATTATTATTATAATTATTATTATAATTATTATATACAATTACTGTTAGTGCACAGCCACTCTGACATCATTCCAAGCCATCAAAACCCCCTAAAAATGATGCAACTAACCCATGAAGCTCGAGATGAGGCATGACTGGATCTGGCAGAGGAGTGTGAACTGCTGATTTGGTCATCTGGGAGTTTTCTTTTTGGGAACTGCAAAAGAAACCAAAAACATAATCAAATCACAACAGGCTTAAAAGGATAACTTTAAAGCATGCTTGAAGAAATCGCACGAGGCAGTGCTGAACAATGCTCTCATGGCACTTGGAGTTGGTGCGTTCCAACCCAGAGCAGCTTGATGACTTGCAATAGGCTCTGTCCTGCTCAGTATGTAGGATCTAACTCTGAAAAAGCTTGTTTCCCCAAACACATCTGACCCTTCACAGTCCATAAGGACCAACCATATCTAGATGAGAATTCCCTGTAGGAAGAAACAATGGTCCAGAGCAAGTAAAATTTAATCAGCCTCTCACTTCAATATGAATGACCAGAAATTCTTCACAGGCCTGATGAACTGGAAGCTGAACTGAATGGACTGAATGAAGTGAAAGGAAAGGAGCCTCTGAGTGGACACACACTGCTGAAATGTTACTTTTTGAGGAACACTAATATCAAGTACACTGCTCTGGCTGGCTCATGCCCTAGTAAGAAACTGCTCAACCAAAATGCTATAAAATAAGGTATCCTCCCACATTTGTCCACATCACTATCCTTGTTGTGTACCTGCAGTGATTTCAACCTAAGAAACCAGGTGATCAAAGCCAATCAAATGACCCAAGCTTCTGAAGGTTCCTCCAAAGCGTGCAGCTCCAGCCTTTTTTATTGCTTGGGAAGAGGCTTTGCATCTCCTTTGCAGAGCCACAAGTGGCTTCATATGCACATCACAAAAGGGAACACAGCTCTCTGTCTTTACCCCTCTCAGAAGAACCACCACAGTTCTAATGTTATCAGTATTGTAATTTTCCTCAGCAAAGATAACAAGTTGCCTTTCAAGTCTCCATTTGACTCTTCACAGATTCCACTTTTACTGAGGAAAGATAAACTCACCTTTTGTCTATATGCTGATTTAAAGCGGTACTGGTAAATCTCATGAGCTTCCTTTGAAAATGACAAAAACAAGAAGATTAGAAGTCTCAGAGGGAAAGAAATGCTGCAATTATATGAAAATATAAGAACTGGGAATTAAATAAGAAATTTACTAATAATCATTCATATGTAGTTCTGTATGCTTAGTCACAGGCACATTATCCAAGATGAAGTAGTTTATATAAAGCATTAATGTTTCTACCACAGAATTAAGACAGAAATATTCAATGTTTATGAACAGAAAATTGTAAAAAATAAAAATAATTTCCTGACAGTAGCAAAATATTCAACAAACTTGTGGAAACTTTTGAGATGAGGTAGACATCTGAGCTAATGACTACAGATGTGTTTGTAGAATAAATTTTTTCAATTTTATGTTGCTAAAATTTACTGGTCAACTCCTAATATCCTGATTTGTCATTCAAGGCCAGCCACCATCAGAAGCATGATTCACAAACATTAGTAGCATCAGTTGATTTACTGACAAAATTACCCATATTTTGGAATATGCACTGCTGCTGCTGCTGCTGCCACCTTCCAGATGTCCTGAATGATGTTCATGGCTATGGTGGCTCAGTGACTCACTGCTGCTGCTGCCATTCACACAGCTCGAGTGATGTCCATGGCTATGATGACTTGATGACTTCTTGCTGCTGCTGCTGCTGCCACTGCTCCTCCTGCTCCTACTGCTGCTGCTGCTGCTGCTGCTACTGCTCCTACTGCTCCTACTGCTGCTGCTGCTGCTCCTACTGCGGCTGCTTTTGCTGCTGCTACTGCTGCTGCTCTTGCTACTTCTGTCACTGCTGCTGCTGCTGCTGCTACTGTCACTGCTACTGCTGCTGCTACTGCTCTTGCTACTTTTGTCACTGCTGCTGCTGCTGCTACTGTCACTGCTACTTCTGCTGCTGCTGCTGCTGCTACTTTTGTCACTGCTGCTACTGCTGCTGCTACTACTACTCTTGCTACTTCTGCTGCTACTCTTGCTACTTCTGCTACTGGTGCTGCTACTGCTCTTGCTACTTTTGCCACTACCGCTGCTGCTGCTGCTACTGCTACTGCTCTTGCTACTGCTACTGCTACTGCTCTTGCTGCTGCTACTGCTACTGCTCTTGCTGCTACTGCTCTTGCTCTTGCTGCTACTGCTCTTGCTGCTGCTACTCTTGCTGCTCTTGCTATTTCTGCCACTACTGCTGCTGCTCTTGCTGCTTGCATCTTTGTTTCTCGCTTGCTCTTCTTGATCATTCTCATCTTCATCACCAGCCTCTTTACGACGGGGAGAAACAGCAGATGATGAGGAAGAGGAGACAGCTGAGGACACAGAAGCTGAGCTGGAGGGATGTTTGGTATCAGGGTCTGCCCCAAGCTCTGTAAGCACAGTGTTTTCTTTCTTTGAAGGTCGCTTCTTCTGGTGTCGTGTTTTATTTGCAATCTGCAAACACAGCCCAAGAGGTGCAAAAGAGAGAATATATCTGGTTCTGTTTTTACAAAGTAAAACTTCTCTGGATGTCAGACAAAGCTGAGTTCTCAACCCAGCTTTTCAAGGACAAACCAATTCCCTGCCTCACTCAGTGCAGAAGCTGCAAAAATCCCTCAGAGGCACTCTATCCAGCTGAAATCCAGCCCAGCACAGACCACCTTGCTGGATGCACCCCATAGGAGCAACACCTCAGCACAGGGCACTGGCACCTTTTAAAACAGCCCCATCCTTTCTTTGCCATCTCCTTTGCAGCTTTTCACACTACAGAATTCTTGCCTTCATTTTAGGGAAAACGTTCCCCACTGCCATATTCAAAGTCACTTGCCTTGAACACATTTTCAATGCCTAGAATCTTCTTCAGCTTAGCTTGAATGTCCTCGTACAGAGATGATTCGCCCTCTTCTTCAGACTCCGAGTTTACTTCCTGAATTATTTTGGAAGCTGCTCTGGATCCTGCCTGAATCTCCAGCTGAATTTTGTCAATATCAGCATCTGTTTCAACTACACATCAATTGCACACATTAGAAAGTCATACTGCTTCAAGTAGCACCGACAAGCCTAAGATGCTCAGTATTTTACCTGGGGTCAAGACGATTTTAGCCTCATGCTCTCCAATGAGTCTGTGCAAGTATGTGTTTTTTAGGAAACTGGCATCTCGTGACCTAGTGGAAAAGCAGAGCTGACACCCAAGGTGATGCAGCTTGATGCAAACGTCTCGTTTATGAGATTTTCTTCCTGTGACGTGGCGAAGGTCCTCCTGAGAGCTATAGGCAGGTTTCCTTGACGTGCTGTCAGCTTCTTGCTGTGTTAGAGATGAGTATGTGAATACCACTGGGAGTGTGTCATAGGCCAGAGTAAATCTACAGACATCCTCTACAGAGAGGGTAAATATTACTGTATAAGCAAAAAACAATAGCTTACCTTTGTGAAATCTTCACTGGAAGCTCTCTCTGATGGTTTGAAAGGTTCTTCCACAATATTTGATGAAGCATCTCCTGGGAGCATTGAGGTTCTCTTTTCAACACCTAGTTCTCCTAAATTCCTTGATACAGCAAAAGCCTTATATCTGTTGAGATATGTGCAAAAAATGGTGAATTATTCCAACCCCTTGTCTTTTGGATTAAATACTTAATAAATCTTTGTCAGTATCATGTGACAGCAGAGAAGTAAGATATTTGAACACAGGGATTATTATGAATTTGGAAATACAAATATTATTGAAAACAAAGAAGAGTTCATGACAAATATTATTTTTTTATATTACTGGAAGTTTTCAAAATCTTGATAAATTTAAACAAAATTTCCAAAGCATTAAAAATATTCCTTCAAACATAAAAATCAAAATCCTTACAAGACAATAAAATAATAGAAAATAATAAGAACACAAAATAATAAACAATTTAATATAAAAAATTACACTGCTAAATAGTTTAGATATCTTCTGATTTTTAGATACTGTATTTTTCTTCTTCATGCTTTATCCTGAAGGTTCTGCTACACACTGAAGGGTCACTCTGCCTCTGTGGGAGGTCAGTCAAGAGTGAACTTTGTCAGGCTTCAGCAACACAAAATATTCTGAAGTAATGCTACTATACCTTCCAACCACTATCTCAGTTTCCTCGTGGCATGGATTTGTTTCAATCTTAATATTTTTCAGCTTCATGTCTATCTTGGCATCAAACTTCATTGGCAGTCTTGTCAGGACCTTGCCTTGAATTTCCACAGCTTGCTGGAAGTATTCTGTGTTGACACCCATTGTTGCAAATGTCTGTAGGTACAAGCTGAAACAGAGTGCAGCAGTCAGCTGTGAGAAAGGTGCTCTTTCCATCCATCTGGTTCTGCCTTCCCTTAAAACCTCCTTCCTATGTGAAGCCTTAGAAACATGCTGTACCTGGGTTTTATGTCAGAACGAATCTGCACGGTGGATTCAAGCAACTGTGAAGGTCTGAAATCTCCGGTTAAAGGAGGAGATATCTTTCCATCAACTGCAAACAAAAGAGCAACGTTTAAACATTGTAAAAATGAAAGAAAGGAGTCGATCACGAGAAGTTTTCAGTAGGAGGCAGTGTTTTTGTTAGTACAACAAATATGGCTGGAAAGCAAGACACATTTTAGGGTACCTGAGACCTTTTAGGATTCTGAAGAATACTGAAAATATAGAAGAAGCTTGTTATGTAAGCAAAGGTTCTGATGCAACACACTGAAAATGGAAATAAAAATATACTATGAGAATGAAGAGCTGACCCAAATTGAAAGTTTGATAATTAGTGTAACATGAATGGTTCAGAAACATGAGTAGTCAGAAGACAGAGTGAATGTAAAGAATGAGGCTAAACAACCTCTGCTCTCCAGTCTTTCCTCACATCAAGTGTACTCTTGTACTGTGGACCCAAAACTGGACATTGTACTGCAGATGCAGCCACAAATGGGCTGAACAGAGAAGGAAACCATTGCCACACTGGCTCTGCTCTTGCTTCTGCAGCCCATGACAAGCTGGCCTTCATCACCATGTGAGCACATTGATGGTTTATCTTACCAGGTTGTCCTGCCCTTCCTGCATGACTGCTCTCTGCCTGGGTGGTGCCCAGCCCATACACTTGCATGGGTTGCTCCATTCCAGGTGAAGGACTTTGCATTGCTGTTGTCAAATTTCACCACACCTGTGTCAGGCCATCCTCTCCAGCCTGTTTAGCTGCCTGTCATTGGCAGCCTGGCCCCCAGTGCAGCAACTGCTCCCACTAACTCAGTGTAAATATTGACACAGATATCCTGAGGGTGCCTTCTTTTACAAAGTTCAAATTTTAAAAGTAGACAATGAACAAGTGCCAATGGCAGAGGAATGTTTCTTGTAACAAGTCACCAATTATATTTTCAGCTATTGACTACTCTCGGAGATCAGCAGTCCACACAACCTTCACTTATTTTGTAGCCCATCCATCCAATCCATACCTCCCCAACTTGGCTACAAGGTTGTTACTAAGAAAAAAAAAATTAAAACCCACAGAAGACAGAGAGAAGGGGCAGAGCTGCAAAGATGTTACTAAAGCAAACTTACAAACTAAAAACCAGCAAAGAGTGGGCATGTTGGAGAGCACAAGCACATGTACATCACCCTTCATTCCTTATGTGGTGTTAGCAGATACTAGAGTCAGTTTTGCCTAATTTAAGTTTGCTGTACAGCTCACAGTGTGATCACTGAATTAACTTCTTGATGAGGATTAGCACTTTCATATTTATTCTTTTAAAAGTGAGCTCATCTCTTTTCACAGGCCCTCTTCTCTTCCTGCCTTCTTAATGCTACTAACAGTTCTTTTTTGATTGCTTTATATTTTCTTCTCTTTTTTAATCAGCATTTAATCCTGCTTAGCTTATGTGTGCACACTCGGGAGCCACTCCCTTCTACCCAGGTCTGTATCAGCTCCCCAGGCAGCTCTTGGGTTTGTTTTTTTTGCCTTGAATGTTGTGGCTTCTCTCTCTGTAGTTTCCCAGGTTCTCATCTCACCTTTTCTGTCTCCAATCCATTCAAAGACAATGCACAAATCAGTGCATCCAGCATCTCTTCAAACATCTCCCTGCCCCACTCTCCAATACAAAAGCTGGTTATTTCTCTATCTCCCTGGCTCCCCACTGCTTTCTCCAGCCCCCCTGAGCCCCGTCCCCCTCCCCCCTGCTCAGAGCAGTGCTGGTCCCTCGTTCCGCTCACCGCTGAGTGCAGCCCGTGCCAGGGCGGTGCTGTAGGAGCTGTACTCCAGGGGCAGCCCGGTGCACGTGGGGACGATGTGGCGCAGCTCTCCCAGCCACACCGGCTGTGTCCACTGTGCCACCAGGCCGCTGCGCAGCTGGCCCGCCAGCCTCTTCAGCACCGTGCTCCTGTCGGCGGGCTCCAGGACAGCCTGCCGTCAAACACACACACAGCAGGTTGGGATATGGAAGCGTAACGCTGTCCAATGTTGCAAAGAAAAGTCGGGGGCCCTGGTACCTTCACAGCCTGTTGCAGCACTTCCTTATTGATGTTGATGTAGGCCAGCTCTTGGCCAAAGAGTTTAAAGTAGGCTGATATCAAGGGGGTTTCTGTTGGCAGCTCCTTCCATCCCAGCAGCTGGGGAAGAAGCAAAGTTTCTTAATGGAACATTTGATAAATGATAATTCATCATAAACCATCCATAATTAAACCCATCACTGGCCAAGCTGCCCTTTTCTTTTGTAGAATTTCCAGCTGTAAGTAGCATGATTTAGCTAATTCACACTTTATTCCACCATTAAGATGCCCGCAAACATTTTGTATTGGTATCCCAATACAAGAACATTCACACACAGGGTCAGGGCTGTTAGTACCACAAAACCCAGTTCAAAAGCACAGCAAAAACAAAAACAAAAAAATCTTTTCTCTTGAAGACAGGGGTATATTCTTGTAAACTAGGTGAGGTAGATGAAGGTAGGGAGTAGGAAACCTGCCAGGCATAAGACACACCATGCTGCAATGCCTGCTACTCCCTTCCCTCCTGTGCTCCTCCTGCAGCCGTCTCTGAGGTGGGGAGGATGCAGAGTCAGAGCAACAAGTGACAGAAGCTTGGCAGCCATGGCATGTCCCCTACAGTCCCCACCGCACATCTCTCCTTCACAAAAACACTTGAGCTGGCTCCTAGGAGAATAGTTTACCTCCTGACACAGGGCCTAACTAGAGTGAGAATCATCACCAATGCCCCTTCACATAACCCACATGGTGTATTACTGAAAATACCTACAGCTTTTCCAATCTCCTTTATCTTTTTGTACGTGGAATATTCAGCAAATGGGATATTTCGTTTCATGATGACATCTGTGAGGCCTTCCACACGGACACCAGCCTACGAAAACAGCATGAGAAGGAGCAGTCTGAAACGTGCTTACAGAGAAGAAACTTTGTGAGCACTTTTAATTTTAATTTGATTTATTATTGACTTAGGGAAATATTTACCTCCACCAAATCAGCCACAGACCCTGCAGAATATGCCATCAGCTTGGAAATTATTGCTGATGGGAACATCGTTCCTGGGCTGTTCATAACAAAGACATCTCCAGCAACACCAACTTTATAGTTATCTATGGCAGAAGCAAACAAGAGACATCTCTTTTCTAACCATTCTTCTTATCATTCAAGATCATATTTCTGCAGCTTTTTCTGTTGTCAACTCTAAGATATATCATTAAATAAAATCTAACTGTTTAGGCAGAAATTATTAAATGGCTACTCTGAACATGTGAGTCTCACATTTAATTTCTCACTGAAACAAAGAATGCCATACTTCTCCAAAGGACTTAATATTTTGAGAATGGATTTCTGAAGTGAGGGTTTCCTGATCACTGAAACACTTACCAAAGTAACCACCAATACGTATGGCCTTGCTGTAGCGATAGCTCAGCCTGTCCAGTTTGGGGGCCAGGAGCTTAAGGGCAATATTGCAAGCTGAAGATCTAAACAAAATGAGAAAGGAAATAGCATCCAGAAACAAGCTGCATCCTGCCAGCAAATAAACTGACTTCAGTTGTCAGCACATGCAGAAGATCAGTATTTGCAGAAGAGCACTTGCTCTGCTCTTGTCTCTACTCACATGTTGTACGTGTACGGCAACCTGCTCTTGGACAAAGCCTTCATGTGGGAATACACAAAACTGGCCACTTGCAAATTGCTCTCCTTCATGGCCACATTGGCAATGGTTGTTATTAAGGGAAGGGCAGGCCTTGTCTCAAAGATAACAGCACAAGCCACCATCCGCACCTCTGGGGAAAGCGACTCGTCAGCCAGGATCTGGATGAGATATCCCTGCACCTGCGGAGACAAAACAAGAACTGGAATTACCAAAAACTGAAACCATCTTGCAAACTGGATACACACCTAGCCCCCAGGAAATATGGGAGAGGGGATCATTATCCCTGCAGAAAGGTTTCCCAGTCTTTTTTACTGCAGGCTTCCACATAACTTTACTAATGTAACTGAAGGGGCTGCGGTGGAACAGCTCCATGGAGCCACTGAACCTGAAATAAATGTCCACCTATTGATGTATTGAGTCATCCCACGAAAATCAAAAAGGCATCAGCATTGCTTTGCGCATTACTTACATTCAAATATCAGTGAACATCTTTGGAAGTTAAAAATGTACATAATAAGACAGATTCATTGTTTGAAACAACTCCACTGATTCAGTGAGCATGCTTCACTGTTTTAGACCAGTTTTAAAAGGGTTCAGAAGTTCACCAAAGACAGTCTGAGTGAATGGTTTCCCATGTAGTCCTATACCTAAACCATCTGAAAGGCATGAGTCTTGCCTACACTTTCTGTGACAGCAACCTCAGTGTGGGGATCTGTGGTGACTCATCCAGCCTCAAGGGAAGGGTCTAAAAGAGGCAGAGCAATGCTGACATTTGGCCTAGGAGTTTAACAGAAAGAGTCACTCCTCCTGACTACACAGGCAATTTAAATTGTACGTCTGACTTTCAGGTGGCTGAATGTCTGCTATATATAACTAGCACAGGACTTGGTTAGGACAGATAATAAAAGCAACAGTGCTGATACACTTCTGGAAGATTCCTACTAATTAACATTACAGCTTAGCAGAAAACATCTTAGCTGAATGTAAAACTGTGTAGTATTGTTCTTAAAAAGAATTTTTTTTTTCAAAAACATGCTGAATCCACACACAAAGCCATCGAAATCCTTACGGTTATGGTACATATTCTAATTCACTAAGTAAAGAAGGTCTACCAGATCCTACATACAGTTTTGCGGTCCTTCCAAGCAATTTTTCTCAAGGCCATTATGGCATCAATCTGAATGTGGATGGGGATATCAGAAGCACTGGATGAAAATATGGGAAGGAACTTCAGGATGCGCTTGATGCTGGCTGGTTCTCCCATGTTGCCGATGCACTTCAGAGCTAATTTCATTTTGTCCTCACGGCCCCTGCTGATTGCTTCATCTGCCAGGTCATGGATGGGCTGTAAACAAAGCATAGTTCAATCTGCTCACTCTAATGTATAGACTGTCCACAGCATCCCCCTTACCCACTGAATGCCACAATAAAGCAACTGGCTTTAATAAAATCACTCATTGGTGGTTTCTCTCAGGATTTTACCCTTGCAATGTGAGAACCGTGTTTTCAATGATGAAGCAAATGACTACATTGATAAAATTATTTGATGCCTTTGTTCTGAAGAAAACCTACAAAATGTGTATTTATATTTCCAATCACCCTTTTTATACTGTATCTTTAAAAAATTAAGCTAATATAATGAACATTACTAAGCTATTAAAAAAACCAAACAAAACTTGGCAAAAAGCTGCCCACCTGGAGAGCTTCTTTAGGACAAGCTGAGGTCTGAGAACAGTATCTGTTCACCACAGAACTGTATCCTAAGCTGGCAACTTGTTGAAGCATGGGATTTTTCTGGATTCGGGAACTTGTCACTAAATCCTGTGAAGAAGGAAAAAATTAATTTGTCATTTAATGCAGTGCTTCACAAAGCTTTCAGAGCAGGAAAATCATCAGATCTTATTTGAAGGAATCAATTTCAGAATGCTTACTCTTCTCATCCAAACCAATTAAAGTAGGCCGTAGACATTAAATTTGGAAGTTTTACTTAGGAACTTAATTGCCACTAGTTTATACACATATAAGCTTACATAGCTACATTTTGATTTTTGTCAACAGAACATAACATTGAAAACATTAGGATTATGGATAAACATTAATGTATAAATGGAATGTCTCTAGAAAAATGCAACACAAATTAATGATGCATTTTCACTTTTCCTGTTTAAGAATATTGAGATGGCAAAAATCTTATTCAGAATAAATGATTCATTACTGTCTCAACGTATTTTACATTTGCACTAATACTTTTCCTGCAACATTTTACACTTCATGGGCTAGTTTGCAATTGAAAGAGCTGCTCAAGTGACATAACACACCAATCATCCTTTGTTTCAGAAGTAAGAGATTAAAGGGATAAAGTTTTGTCTGTAGAAGACATGCCATGTGATCCCAGCAAACTAAAATGGGAATTATTCCCAGAAGCTCTTATAAGAAAAGGGCTTTATATCAATATGGCAAAATGAAGACATAGAAGCCTCCTCTAATAAATGCTATGCCAAAACAAATTCACGGGTCAACATTTCCACAAAGTCAGTGCACCCAAGAGGAGAATCCAGCCTCTAATGTACTTAATCACGGGTTGTTTATTATCATTCCTTTCACTGTAAGACAGGAAAAATTCACACAGCTTTACTCACTGCTGCTATTGGAACAGTGTGTTCATCAGCTTTTGTTAAATGGAGAGCAAAGGGAACACTCAGAAGAGCCTGAAGGTAGCTAAGGTCATCACTGCGGATTCTGCTCTTAAGGAATTTGAGGGCTTCCGTGGTGCCTGTTGCAGAAACTGCACTCAGCAGCCATCGCCTGCAAACAGATTTTTTAAAAAATCCTTCATTGTAGCTCGCAGTTCTCACAAAACCAGCAGAGTTTCTTACAGGTTGATACAATGAAATACCTGTAGCGGGGTTTATCCGAACATTGTCGCCAGATGGACTCAAGGGTGTCAGCGCTTGCTGTGCGGCAGAGCTGGACGAGCTCCAGGAAACGGTATGGAAGATCATCATGGAAATCTTGTTGGTTATTCAGGACTATGTGCTGCAGTGTTTCGATTATCTGTTACAAAACACAAGATAGGGGGCATGCATAATTACATTCTTTGGCGTTTATAATCACTATTTTTTCATTTTTAATTAGGAAAGCAATTTGGAAGGAAAACTCTACCCGTTGCTCAGGGTTTTTCGTCTTGATGAGCTGCACTGACATCTGTGGCAGCACTGCTGGGAACTGGTATCGAAGGCCTCCGAAGCTCTGCATGGAGATGTCTGGGGAGCTCCCCCATTCACTCCTCACCTCAAGCAAGGTGAGTTGCTGTCTGTCAAGAGACACACAGGAGAAAGGCATTATCTCTCTTCACCCATGTGCCTTGTTTATCTGTTTGTTCAGTGAAACTGTGATGGTATCTGTTTTATTCTTGAAAAATTTTTCTTATCAAAAGAAAACCTTTTGCTAATGAATAAAGCCTTCTGTCTAGAACAAAATGACATTAGAGCTATTTACAACGAAATTGCTGTCTGCTGAACGAGAGCTACTGACCTGGTGTAATGAATGATCTTATTTCTATATGCACCATCTTCCTCCTGACCCTACAAATTAGCCCCTTTTCAGAACAAACAGAGCAGTAAAATTGCATTCTTATGGTATAAGCAAACAAAACTCTCCTTTTCTTCCATGTAATTGTAATGCCAGTTTGACCAGGGTACAAATGAAAAATGGTTTGCTGAGATTTTTGGACTGTGGAAACTCCAGGTGTGATTACATCTCTCCATTTAACTGTTGTGGAGCTCAATTCTCATTTCACTTCAGTTGGGGGTGAAGGAGGCTGATAGAACCTATAATTATTCTTACTTTGTGAAGCAAGCCCATGTCACACCTACTTTGCTTCCGTGACAGCGACGCCGGTGGGTTCACTGAATGGTGAGATCTGATACACCTGCTGAGACACCACCTCTGTGATCAGGGTACCACTGTCTGACTGCTTCAGTTTGTAGGAGAAAGCCGCAGTGCCTTTGACGATCCTTTCTTTCTGCAGGAGGACAGGGAGACCCAAAGAGTAAATGGGAACACAATGGCCACACTCGTAGTTAGGAAGATCTTTTCACATCTCACATACCATCATGTCAACAGGGCAGGGATAGATGTAAGCCATTCCAAGACTTTTCACTACTTTTTCCTGGCAATTATTTTGGTCTACAGTTTTGGTAACAGAGACTCGGCTGTTCTTCTTGTCTTCCTGGATGACATACCTTGTATGGCAAACACCTCCAATCCCAGCCTGGGAGATGAACACAGAAAATGAGACTTCCCAATTATATCAGGATTTCACTGAGTGAGAAGTTTTACTTAATGAAGATTCTCAATTAATCTGTTGCTATTACATACAGTCATTCCTATTAAACGAAATAACAGGCATGTGAGCAGTACTCAGTCAGGGGAGAGAGTTTTAAATTAAAAAGTAATCAATTAATTAATATCAACAAGTAGCAAATAAAATTGATCAAGTAGCTGTATTATAGAATCTATATAACAAATAAATTCATGAATAATAATTCTTTTTCTCCAAAGAAGAGCATGTTAAGGCTTAAAGACAGATGTCTTAGAAAGAATTCAGCCAAGGTATTTTGTTGAACACACATGCACACATTTACTTCTATATGAATGAAAATCAATTTTTTCTTACTGCAAACACACAAAAGTAGATACAAAGAGACAGAAACACAAAGGAAGACCAACTAAACAGAATAAACACATCCTTTCAGCAAAATAGTTTTAGAATGGAAAGAAACACACCTCTTGCAATTCATACACATTCTGTGACTTTTTAACGGTTATCTGTATCATGTTCAGTATTCCTCTCACTATGTTAATGCAAGTATCAGGGCAGTTTTCTGGGCCATAAATGCTTCCAACTCGTCCACTGTTGTATTCAAACTTGAAGGGCCGGGTAAGGCAAGAGGAGACCATCTGGGTGATTTTGGAAGATCGAGTGAATGGGTCCCTGGGCCAGATGCCATTGTACTCCTCGAATTGTGGGGAACGGATCTGGGAGGAAACCAAGATACTTAGGTGAATAAAATCACTTTGGTACTAAATATGCAAACAGTTTGGAAGAAATTAACATCACCACTACTAAGGTACTATTTTCTTCCAAATTTAAACTTAGAAAGTCACATTAGATCAGTTAATTCTTTTGTCTTGTTCTTACACTATTGTAAAACCAGTGCAAATCCTGTCTGCTCAGTGGTACAATTTTATCTTACAGAAGCAGTTAACATATCAAAGTCTCCCTTTTTGTCAGCCTTAAAATAAATATTTTGCTTTAGATTTAGCATTTAAAAAGCTTATATCATTCTAAGTGTAAAAAAAATGCAGTTTTAGAATGTTTCATTTTAACTTATTCCTATATAACTTATTTTTACTCAATTACTATATTTGTTTCATATTTGTTAGTTATTTAAATCAACCAAAATAATTTAACAATAAACAATATATTTACAAACACTGAGATACAATGTAAATAAGGAGCAATTTCAATAACCTTGGCAGAGTTACTGCCAGCTTAGGTGCCCCAGAGCACAGGCTGGTGCACACCATACAAGAATTTCAGGACAAAGTCTATACCTAGGCCCCAGTTTTGAAAGACTTATAGTTCAATACAACTGGTGAGAGCTGCTGTTGAATTCAGTATTCCAAACAGAACCTCTGATTTGTAACTGAATTAAAGGGACAAAAGTACATTTCTGAAGCATATTTATTTTGAATTGAGTCAGGTCCTATCACTGCTGACATCAGCAGAGGCATGATTTCACAGGAACAGATCTCTTACTGCCTTATTCAAACACTAAACATTATTACATACTCCTTTTTGATGATTTTCACTTTTTAATCTTACCTTTATCATGTGTCACTTTTTATCTTTAGCTTTTATCACTCTTTAAGTCTATGTTTATCAGTTGCCTTCATGACAACAATTTCACACAGCCAAGTCCTGGCTTTCCACAGGGGTTAGGAATGTGTGCAAAGACTAAAACCAAATCTTAGAGCAGGCTTAAACATCTTTGGTTAGTTTGCCATTTTCTAGCAAACCCTCAGCAATTGTACTTCTGATATGAAGCCTTGAGGAACACCTGCTACAAACAACTTGCACTACAAACACAGCCAAGTGACTCTGAAAGGACAGCTTGCAGATCATTCTCTGATACCGACAGAGATAAGTCTCTGGTTGTGTTTCCTGCAGCGCTCCTACACCCAGGATCAGCCAGATGCAATAACAACTGTGCTTTTAGCTTACTGTTGCACATTTAGGGGATGCAGTACCTTGAGGAGGTAGGTGTTCTCTGACAGCCCGCTGATCTCTATTTTGCTGCTCAGGCGCACACCGGCTTTGGCTAAATTCTTTTCTAGAAGCCCATTCAACACCCAGCCTTCATAACTGTACAAGTAGGTCTTTCTGCTACTGAATCCAGGGTCTGTGGGAAATAATAGCCATTTTCACAATACTTATAAGCCTGTTCTAATAAATAGAAATAACAGCAAAATCACTGAAAAAAAAGGTTATAGAAGGAAATTTACTTACCGATGTCAAACTTCTGACTACCTACAAAAAGATACGAAAAACCAGATAAGTAAAGTTCAATTTAGATCCAATCACTGCCACTGAGCTTAAGGAAAATTTGGAAAAGAAAAGTGAAGGAGGGATATGTAGCCTTACCTACGAGGGTGAGCACTAGTGCAAGTATGATTCCCCTCATAGTGAAGGTGAATGGGGCTCTGCCAGACATGGTGAGACTTTTATGGAAGAAAGCTCAGGAACACGTGGCTGTGTTCTGCTGAATTCTCAAGTTTTTTATCAGTTTATGTAAACACTTCCCTTTTTGCAATCATACTGTCTCTTCAGATGGAATAATAGAAATCAAGTCATACCTTGGCATCTCACTGATTATCTCATAAGCCTTTTGCTGAATTGTTTAAAAGTTTCTACTTATCCTAATAAGTTTTACTAGATGATTTACAACAATTTTACAATAAACACATTACTTAATTTCCTAGGTTGTGTCACAGCTGGCTGCTGATATTTGGTCCTGCTGTAGATTAGGTTGATTTTGCCCAGGTTATGCTGACCTGGCACCTGACCCAAACTGTTATCTAGCTGATAGCGGCCCAATTAACAGAGTTGGTGTCACACACTGCCAGTGTCCTTCCTCTTCCCTCAGCACTGGTTAGAGATGCCTCTGCAGACAGCAGACAAGGACAGATATCCCCTTGCTATTGCATTCCTGCGTGCACCAAAGCATATTTAACATTTTAATGAAAACATATATATACAGCATATATATATTTATTCAAATAAATCAGAGGATCAGTGTGTCCTTTCAGCTCTGGTCACAATGACCAGGAATATTTTTTAATGAACAAAGATTTCATAAGCCATCAGTAAATATTTTATCTTTCAAGGTAAATGACAGCCAAATCTGAACAATTAAAAGCCACAGAGACTCCTCCCAGCAAGGCAGGGGGAATGGGAGTGCAGGTCAGCTAGAACTTTCGCATTTCCTAAGGAGTCAATCACAAAATGCAGCTGAATTACCCGAGCAGATGCAGGCTTGCAGCCAGCTTCACCATCAATTTACAATGAGATCCCAGGCACACCTTCACACAAAGGTTCTCTTCTAGAAACCTCAGGGCCATGGAGGCAGACGGAGACACACAAAACACCCGTGGCCTGTTCGAGTATGGTGAGTGAGGGGGGGATTGAGCAGACTCATTCCTCCCAGACTAGTGACAGTCTTCCAAAGCAAGCTGAGTGGCATCTGGATCAACAATAAAAGGCAAGAAAAATGCACAGGAGCTTCTGAGTTGGAGGATAGTTCTGGAGGAGCAACTGAAGTTTACAGTTTGTTGTGCCACCTGAAGTCACACAAAAGCCATGAATCCCATTCAAACTCAACATCTACGACCTACTGATTAATCAGACACGTTACTTCTCCTCCCACAATTCCTATAGTTATATTATTAAGCACAGAAGAGTGCTTTATGGCAAATGCTATGCTAACATCCACAAATGAACATTTCTATTTCAGCAGTTTCCAGTCTTCCATCAGCAACTGCTGTTCCTGGGTTGTCAGTCCCATAGGCCTTGACTTTTTCAAACCAATTCCATGTGAACTGTAAATCCACCTCAGGTTGTGCAAACTATTTTGGGAACTGCCACCCAGCTTACTGCAGAAAACATTTGAGGGATGAAGGGTGGACACCTGCAGGAAATGTCTCCTATCTATAGTGTTCAAGGGAACAAACATGTTTTGGGCCTCAGGGGACAAGCTCTTTTATTCAGTTGTAATTAATTTTTAGTTTTAAAGAAATATTTACAAACAAACTTACCTGTTATGCATTCCAAATAGTAGTACTTCTTCTACAACTCAAAACTTGAATACAGAAACATGAATGCTGCGAGTATAAAAACTGCAACAAAATATATACCATGGGAGTTTAGGTTTTCATTACAGAGCAGGTTTGTGGGGCATAGTGAACGTTTGATATCAGATGGATTGTCTGAAAGCAATAAATAAACATTGGATAATCTGAACACTTCTTCTGAGGTCAGCTTTTAGGTACAACTGCATCAACATTTCCTATCTTCTCATCAACTTCCTGCAAATCAGAAAAAATCTAAAACAAAGATGTCTTATAAGGCTTCACAGACAAAAGCTTAGCGATAACTGCAAAT
>VYXF01000720.1:79889-102564 GCA_013397295.1 Polioptila caerulea | reverse complement strand
AAAAAAAAAAAAAAAAATGCTGCACAATAACTGAGCTAATTCAACATGCCCAGTATTGCCATTATCCTGCACATCCTTCCATTTTCCTTTCAAGAATAACCTGTTTGTATTGGTATTATCTAGATATATCAGTTACCTTGACCTGGTTGAAATGCACCTGGACACAGAATGAGCCCCAGAAAATAAGCTAGAATATAGTCTATTTTTTCTTTTGTCCTGCTGCAACTGAAGTAGAGCATGTCTGCAGAATCCAGTGGAAGCAGTTCTTCAAAGCAGGAAGACAGCTGTTGTGTAGGGAGAAGGCTCTCTTAAGAAAAATTTCAATTTATTGGGGTTTTTTTGCTATGCAGTCTGTATTGCAGGAGCTATATATTGTATAAGCCTCAGCCACCGGGGATGAAAGAGAAAATAATGAACAACTCCAATATAATCCTGGAAAGTAAGTACTCATACCTAATCAGACTAATATTAATGGTAAATGCACACTCATCACAGACTGAAAAAGCAGCAATGAGTATTGTATTTAAAGATGTTTGTGAAACACCACAGTTTAGAACCACTCATCTTTTCAATACCATGCATGAGTAGCTAACAATAGCTGTGCTGTAATCACTGCTGGGAGTCTCTGCTTCTTGTTCCTTGGGAAGAACACTCACTGTATTATTTCAAGTATACACCTAGGTGAAGTGACACACCTGTATCACATTCCTGTGGGAAGCCTTCCCCTTTGCTGTTCAAGTCTGTGAGTAAGATCCTGCAGTTGTTTCCAATAGCCCTAAGTACCACAATGTCACCTTCTGCATTATTAGCAGTAGCTTCAGATTTAAAATCTTCCCAGACACTGTATATAGAGAAATCAAAAAACTCTAGCTATGTTTTACTTTTTTACAGGACAGCACTGAATCTGTACTCCAGACTTGCAGACCAAGTTGGAGGTCAGCTCAGGACTCAGCTGCATACACCCTTCTAGCATTAGCTCTTCCATGGAGACATTCAAACATATTTCCACTTCTATAAGGTTACAGAACTCTAAAGCAAAAAAATTAGTACAAAATGTTTATTAATAGTTAATCACTCAACAGACTGAATCAAGAGTTTAAATAGGTAAGTTATTTTGTTCTTCAAGGCATTATTATCCTAAAAGTCATTTTAATAAAGAAAACCAGGTTGAAGAAGGAAGGCCCAAGTAAAGCAAACACAATTAACAGTCGCAGTAGGGCACCCAGGAGCACACATTGGAACAGCAGCAGCCCCTGGTGGCATCTGGATGCTGCCTCAGCCACGAAGATCTGCAGTCACTACTGGTTTAAAGATAATCCTGCTTGCAGAGCTCTGTTCTCCCACTTAATACATTAAATTTTCACTTTAGTTACTGAAGTTTTTTGAAAGTGTATGTATTTATTCTTCTGCAAGTAAAACTCAGGCAAGAGCTGCCCAACAGCTGGGAAACGTGAAACCAACAGGAACTGTTCACTGCTAAAAAGCTGGCATGAACAACGTGACTCTGAACACCTATTTATTGGGGAAGAACAGGAGAAACAGAAATATGATGTTGTCTTTCCAACTTTACTACCCATGCAGCATAAAGTCCACCAAGACATTAGTATTGGTATTATCATTATATCCAGTTCTGCTCCATTAAAGGTGCTATATGAAAATCACCCAAGTTTCCTCTGCAGTTTACACTGGCTACTACTGCATCTCAAGCTGGAACTCAATGGACTGAACTCATCAGAAGAAACAGCAGCTTTTTACCTTGGTTTCTTTGAGAACTGCAGTTTCTTCTCCTCCCTGTATTATCCTACTGCTATTTTTCCAGATAATCCAATTCTGAAGAAAACAGGCAGAGCAGCAATGCATTCTCAGTGAAGGATTCTAAACTTGAGTGAATATGTCACCTCTGAACCCAAGAAAGGCAGTTGAAGCTCAGATATCTTCCAGAAGGCCAGTTACACAAGGATCAGAGCTATACAAGTGATCACACATGCAGAGCTATATATGATCACATATGTACAAAAACCCAACAAGAGAAGATGGATTTGTACTGGGCGAGGAAAATTACATGCACTGAGTAAGGTGAAGGTAAGGTGAAACATCTTACCTCTAACTTGGCTATTTTTATTACATTATAAACAAAACAGACTTCCCCAAGGCTACACAAAAAATAAAATTCCGGAGTCAAAACAAAAAAACTAACAAAATACAAAAAAACAGCACCAGACTTGTAGACATTGTATACAGCCCTATAACCATGGCAGCTTAAAAGTCTATTGCACACAAATCATAGAACCATTTTTTTTAGAATAGAATTACACGTTTATTGTTCACATTTGAAATACTTTGGTTCCTGACTGAACCACTGAAAGTCCTAATGGATCTGTAAACTGAGTATCACTATAAAACAATTTAAAATGCCATGTAAAATAATATTTATGTATGCATGTGTTTCATTTCATGGTTTCTCAGCATAACCACTTGTTCTATTTACAAATATATAAAGATTTTGCACTTTAAATCATTGAGATATCAAAGAGGTATTTTCAAATCACACAATAAATATAGAACCTGTTTTGTTAAAAATCTACAGTATACTGTACATTCAAGTCGAGGCAAAAGAGGATTTAATGCCAGTTACACTTGAGACATAAATGAATGTTTCCAATAATTAAACAATTTCTAAAAGTGCTATCTCTGCCTGTGATGAAAGGTAACATTAGGATCTAGTATTTCATTACAGTCAAAGTTTCAGACCATTGCTTTATTCACAGAATTAGAGTTTCTGTTACTAGAAAAATATCAAAGCTTTTATATATTTTTAAGTTTTCTTTCAAGAGTTGCAAGAAAGAGGCAAAAAATGGTCTAAAAAATAAAAGCCATGTGCACACACATAGAAACACACCACAATTCAGACCACCACATAATCCTCCAGAAGAATGATCAATCTCACAGCATTCTGTTTCATTTAGAATGATAAGTTTATGAACAAGTCTCTAACAGAAAACCCAGCAGGCAACCCTAGAAGTCTAAGGCAGCTGTTCCATGTGCAAGTTTCTACATAGAGTGCCAACTCCAGAGTCTTCCCATAACTTTGTGCAGTCTTCAGTTTCTTCTTTGTCACTTTCCACCCACAGATATGGCATGTTTTCTGCGGCAGGTTTTTCTGATGCAACACTGGAAGCAGAAAGAAAAGTTACAATGCAAAAAAATAACGCTTTGAATGGAAACAGAGTATTGTTCTTATGATATAATGTTTAATACCCTTTGTTATATACCAACCATAAGCTTTAGATTAGGCTATGCTCTACAGAGAGTTCAGCACGCTAAAAGCCATCTACAACATTGTTGCACAAACCTGTTTTGTGTAATATACTGAGATATCAGGCAAGGTTCTGGTGAAACAGCAGGACTGGACACAGAGGGAGGTTTTCTTTGCCGAGATGCAGACCTCACTGAACGAATGTCTGGGTCAGAATCTAAGAGAGACACACACCATCAGTTAGACTGCAGCCCACAGGAAATAAGCAAGTCCTTCAAGTGTTCGTGTCCTCTGCTGTTAAAAAAAACAAAACAAAACAAAACCAAAAAACAAACACAAAGACTTTAAAGCAGAGCTATAATAACAACTCTTTTTGATATAGACCTGCAATACTTTTTTGAAGTGTATGTAATGCTATTGAATGAATTTTATGTTAAAATTAGGACTCTAAATTTGAAAATGCAGCATTTGCATACACAGCCACCACTGCAAGTAGTCACATGAAGTGACTCAAGTGTAGTTTCTCACTTTACAATTGATAAAGCTTTTTTATTCCTTAAGTAAAGACTTCTCCATCATGCACAGACAGTAACCAACATCAACATGAAAACCTGCAAACTTGTCAGAATATAGAAAACACCATAAAAATGAAGTTAGAGGTCTTACTGTTGACATGAACCTAACCATCACTCAAGTCAATGGAAAGACATGGCCAACTATGCAAGGCCAGATCAATCCCCTCTCACATTTAGATTTCAAAGCCTTCATATGAAGTGGAAAACCAGAATGATTATATGTTCTACTGTATTTATGAAAGCACCTGAAAGTTACCTACTGTGCTGTCAGGTATTTGATATTCACCAGATTGTTTCACAAATATAAATTCACTACATAAGTGATTATCAGGAGGGGAGTTACAATTCCCTTTTTTAAAAGGAAATTGTGAACCATCAGTTGCCCTGACATGTGGAGGCATACAGATACATGGTAACATTTTTCTTGAGACCTTTTGGTTTTTTAATTGTTTTGTTCATAGTTGCAACTTCTAGTTGACAGGAAGAAAAAGAAACTGTGCAACAACATAATTTGAACCAAATACTTGCTTTTTAAGAAGGCACTGGGAGTTGTCACAATTTCAGACTTGCAATCACCAGTCATACTTAAGAACTGTTGCTTCAGCCATGTTCCTCTATCTTCTTCAAATGCCTTTCTCTAAGAAAAGAAATGAGAGTTTACATTTTGACCACAGGAAGAAGCCTAGCCCACATTAAACTGATGCTATTCTGTTTCAGAAAGCCAAAGTTGTAACATGTTCATGTCACTAAGGAGAGCCAGCAGCTTAACACAGCAAATACTGCCTGTGAGCAAGCTTTTGAGTCAACGAGGATTGGCTGAGGAGTCACTCACAAGCCAAGTCCCACAGTTTGTTCCACAGAGGTCTAAGTAATCCTCTCACTTCTCTGCTCTACACTCCAGTGACACCATCTCCTATGCTCTCCATCTCCCTCAGGGCAGCACCATCTCTTGGAGCAGCCCTCATCCAAGGTAGCTGCCAGGAACGATTACTGCTTAAACCCTCGGAACAGAGAAAAATTACATGGAAAATAGCACTGATTGCTTCCATCTAAAACTGGGGGGGGAAAAAGGGGTTATTTCACCTTCTAGCCCCTCTGAGCATAGAAAAAGAAAACAATGCCTAACAGACAACCTCCAAGAGATCCAATGGCTCAGGAATCAAGCAACAAGCTATTGCATCTCCAAAACCCATCAATGAAACAGGATGCTCCCATTCTATGTCAGTAGAAAAACAGAGGAAGCTGAACTCCAACACAAACTTTCACAAACACCTACAAAGCTTACAGCATTGCTTCTCATTTCATACTTCAGCACTCTGACAAGCTGAAGCATGAGGTTATACTTATGCTGCAATGTAGACATTTCCAGACAACTATTGTTTATTATCACTCATGACTTTTAAAGCTGAATTCAATGTGAAACATGAAATGAACCAACTCACTAAAATGCAAATAAAGTTAGTCATAGTTAGTATCTGTTACCATGTGAACTACTGCTATCCCAGTAGCTTAAGTAAAATCTAGAGTATTTTATATTCTGGGTCAGACAGGTTGGCCAGGTAAGCTCCATATTCTGTCTCCAACAGTGGCATCAAGAGATGCTATTTATGAGTATGGCCACTTTCTGCAGTGCATTTCCTCACAGGTTCCCATTCCCAAAAGTCATTTGATTATAGATACTGAAAGGCACCCTCTTGTGCCCCATTTTTATTATCTGTGAGTGTGTTGCCCATAAGATCAGGCAACTGCTTTTTGAACTTGGTTGCCTTTACCAACTTCTTTGAAAAAAATCCAGAAGTCAACTATCTAAAGATTTTTTTAAAAAGGTACCTTTTGGGTATGTTTTTGACTTAATTTCAAAATTAAGAGTTCCCTCTAGTTTAAGTCTTGAGGGATTTGGTGAACAACAGTAGCACTTTCGTCTGCTCAAACTGAATCCACAGCTTTATAAATTTTAATCACATCCCACTCCAACTTTCTGCTCTGCACATCAAAGCTAGCTGATTTGTAAGCAATGAAGCTCATTTCTGTTTTCATTCAATGGCATTTTTCCTGTCATATCTGTACCATCCTAGTTCCACAATCACATCATCGTGACCTTTTCCTGCTGAACTTGTAAGCCCCTTCACACTTTTGACCCTAACTATGGGCCAGACCAAAGGACATGTGCTAGAGCTCATTCACAGACACATCAACCCTGACTGCCAGTATCTGTGCTTACTGGCCAGCTTAACTACAAAACCAGAACAGATAATGACCCTGCCAAGGGAAACATAGCAATTACTTGGTGTTTTTGCAAAAGTCACTGGTTTTCACCAAAGTTTAGAAATCAAGTTTTGAGATTAAACCCTGAGGCCAAATTTCACTGAAATTTACATAGGCCTTACTTTTGGAAGAAACCAAACCTCAGCAGGATCTAAGGGATTTAGTTAAGAAACTTTGTAAGCATTTAAGTTATTTCAAAAGTTGAAACAAAAATGGTTTGGTTCCAGTTGCAGAAACTGTATTTTCCAATACACACAAAAATCTTGGCTTTTTGAATTGCCAAGAGAAAGATCTTCCAGAACAACCAAAGCTATTATCCAGTATGGCAATGATCCTTCTCTATAGGCATCAGAAACAGATATTGCTGGAGGGCTGCACTTTAGCACATATAAAAGAAAGACTTGCAATTCATCTTCCATAAGAGCTCCCTTTCCTAATACCTCAAGTCCTAATCTAATAGCAGCTTCTGTAAAACTTTTTCGTTCCTTCTCAAAATTCTTTTTTTGTTCTCGAAAGAGCCTCCATTCTTCCTCAAGACGCTCTCTTTCTTCCAACAAATAGCAGTCTTGCAGTAACAGAGTGGTGTCATCATCACATGTAAGCTGTTGCTGTAAATATAAAGCAACAAAAGATTATTTTGGGAGTGACTTAAGGGGTATGGTATTCCCACAGATTCAGTTTTATCAGAAAAAGTGGTTGAAGTTTAATATGGAAACCATGCAGTAGATATCAAGTTGGTGGATAGTGGGGGCAGATTTCAGATAGCAATCAAAGTGTTCCTGTTCAGGCAGCCTCACCTTTGTTTAGTCCCCAAAATTATTTCTTCCAGACAACCCACTAAGTTGTTTTACTTTAAAAGCAGGATCAAGGAATGGAGAAAGGCTCAGAGGCAAAAAGAGTGGAACATTAAATAAAATACACTTGGATTCAACAGAGGAAAATATGAAAAAAACAAAGCCCACTACCTGTAAGAGCTGTTGCTGAGTTTTGATCATTTCTTTACATTGCTGAATCTCTGACTCTAGCCTTTCAGTTTCTAGCTCATGGTCTTCTCTTGAAATGACATCTTTCTCATTCAAAGCTCCTGAATGTCCACGTGACACTAAAGGGGGGAAAAAAACATCTTTAAAACAAGTGAAAAAAACCCCAACACCTCGTATCAGAGACTCCTTGGAAGAGCAAAAGGTTTTGGACTATTTGTTTCAGCCTGAAAGACAGATACACAGTGTACTCAAAAGCATTTCTATCAGAGACAGAGATCCAAAATTGGTGCTACACATGTGATTATCCATCAAACCCAGTTCAGAAAAAAAAAAAGCAATGAAAACATGGCTGTTTCACATTCTCCAAGGTAAACCAACCATCTGCACTGCAATAAGCATTACACAAAATCTTCGTTTGTTTCAGCAGTCATTTAAAAGAAAACTCAAGACAACTAAAATTTTTTTTTCACTGACATGTTAGCCCATTCTTCTGAGCTCATTTTTGAAGGGCTTATGCGTTCATAAAAACATGAAAGTAACTATATTTATCACAGATATAAAAAGAAAGCCTTTCCCTTCAAGTCCCGTGAAGGAGAAATGGAGCTAACCCACACTAGATGAATGCTTTCATTCCAGTAAGGAAATGAATTACCAAAATGATTGTATTTTGTACAATTACATACTGGTTTATTTAACTTAATGCATAGCTAAATCACAATGATTGTAAAAAGCCAAGTTTTGATCGCCTAAATTTGATCCCCTAAAGCCAGTATTTGAACATTAATAGAATCCTAAAGGGTTATACTATGGGCATCCCTATAAACTGAAAAAAAACCAACTAGAGGATGACTCCAAAAAAAACCAGCAAATAATTGTAACATTTTTCCTGATGCTTATTTTTCAGTTAGTTACACCAAATAAAGAATTACAAGCATTCTTGAAATCCTTTTTAGGGTGTAAATGTACTCTCAAAGACCATCTGCTCTTTTATTTGCAATTGCATGCATGACCTTCTCAATCTTACTCTTGACAGCAAACATCCCTGTGGTAGTGGCTGCATTTACTTGCATGGGAAAATAATACTAGGAAAGAATTTTATATATTTTTAGCTGTCTTAATGCTGTTTAACAGCTGGAAATGAGGAGAGTCCAGCACCATACCATCAGTCAGTTTGTTTTAGAATGCCACAAGAAGTCTCAGAGGATGTCAAGAGACAAGGCTCTTGAGAACGAATTACATACTTTAGATCCAATTATTTCCAAGTGTCACATCTGCATTACTTTTTCTAAAATATATTTTATACGTACACATAGTGGAGCTAAATACAAACCTTGGTTATCCAGCTTTTCAACGTGATTTTTCAGCATTCGCCACTGTTTTCTAATGCTGTTGGTAAGCTGTTCTCGCACAGTTTCACAAGACATTTCCCACATATTCTCTTTATTTAATTCTCCAATATCTTCCTCCTGGTCTGACAGCACCTGTAGGAGCAGAAATAAGAAGCTGAAAACAATTTCACCCCTCCAAATATGTCTGTTAGTTTATATAAATACATACATAGAGTCAGTTTATTGAAGAGAAGAAAATCCCTAACCTGAAGGAGAGGTTTCTCCACCCAGGGAAATTTCACTCTCAGGGAGTTCAGTTCCCTGACAGCACAATGCTGAGGAGCTGACCCCAGACACCGTGGGTCAGCTAGCAAGACTCAGTCACTCCCACATCTTCAACCTAGACAGGTTCAGACTGCTGAGCTCTGCTGTCAGACTCACACAGTAGCTGCCTCAGGATGGAGGCAAATAATCCAGTCAAGTTAAGAAGAGAATTCTTATAAAGAAGGTGACAGAGAGCATCTAGTGCTTTTCTACATAGCCATGGCAGTAAACCGTTCAATAAAAACATCCTGTGTAAAGAAATACTTAAGATCTGGAAACAAGCTAACAAAAACCCCCAGGCACACAAAATCCAGTACTCTGCATTGCAATATAGAATTACATAACAGAAGCTGCCTCATTTAAATTCATTCAAAGAGTATTTTCAAGCTTTTCATTGACTTACTGGAATGAATACACTGTGTATTGTTCAGAGAGAGCAGAATATTTAAACGTGGATGGATTTCATGCAAAGCACATCATGTGCAATCCACTGCAACTCTCAGAAGTTTACTTTTTTTAATAATTACTAAATTGCTCTAGCACTATACCAAACTACTATGGAGATTGAATTTGAACTGAAGAATACTTACCACTCCATCTTCACATCTTTCTTTGGGTTTTTGTTTCTGTGGTGGAAGAAGTGAAATAATATCTTTCTTCATTTGCTGAAGAACTTTCTTTAGCTCAGCATTTGCCAGTAAAAGCTGTTTTTGGCGTTGTTCATAATCACTTAACAGAACTTTGTACATTTCTTCTTCATTTCTGGAAGAAAAAATCTTACAGTAACAACATAACAGCCCTAATACATGCTTCAATTAATGTTCTAAGACAACTACCTGGCTTCTGTCTTATCAGTCCTCCACGCACCTCTCTTCCCATCAGCTCTACCAACATAATTTAGAACTTCCATAGCTACAAATGAAAAGGATATTTCAAAGTGTGAAACAATATGCAAATAGTTAAAGATTTCAATGACATTGCATTTATATGTAGTTATCATAAAAAGACCACATTACTCAAATATCCCCCTCAATCTTCAGACTCATATAAAACCACATGGCCCTGCTTAAAGCAAAAATAACATAGTCAAAGAAAAAAAAAGATAAGTTTTTGAGTTTGGAAACTCAGAAGGATGTATTTTCATCCTGTCTTATCTTCTTCATGCATTTCTCAATGACACCTTCATCCCTATTTCAACCTTTATATCAATATATCAACTCTATGCTCATTCTGGCAGTAATGCCAGTTTTATCTCCTGTTTAGGGTAAGGAACTTGTTGTTTCATAAGCTCTTCTTCAAAATGAAGAAACTTCTCTGTCCACATTTGAATAAAAATAAAATCAAAAAAACCCTGGCCACACCAACAAAAACCCAAATCCAATAGATGACTACAGATTAGTGTTCCAAGCTTAGCTGTCTATCAAGCAAACAGTAACTAGTTTTAAAATCTTGCTATTTTCACCTCACTGATACTTGAACTAGTACTAGACACCTGAAGTCAAGAATGTTTAAGTTTTGCTGACCTCAGGGTGAAGTTTCTAGAGCTTACTGAACTGATATCTAAAGATTTTCTGCAGCCAAAATAGGTTCCTCCTACTGTGTCCTAACTTTGTTTGGCTTAACCACAAGGACTTTCAGAAAACTAACTCAGCAGAGAAACATCTTGGCAGCAACATGGATAGTTTTCTTCTGGTTTAGTGAACTAAATGAGCTTACTAAAACATGCACTACAGCTGGCAAGCAGCTGAGTTTGGGGGTGGCAGGTGGACAAGAGCAGGACTTCCCTTCCACCGGAGATATATTATATAAATTATTTAATAGGCCAGAAAAAGGCCAGAAATATGAACAAAAAGGTACTTTTTTTTTTAAATCTAACAATAATATAAATTTTCAGCCATTTTTCACAGAAAACTGTATTTATGGTAAATAGCACTGATGAATGTCTTGAACACAATTTTTGGGCAGTACAACATACAAGGACTCATGACAAAGGAGATCTGGTTCTTCCACATTTCACATAGTACAGGATGGTACATCTGCCTTGTGTTACTTCCTCTCAAATCTCTCATTACTTGTGCTAACCACAAGCAGAGTGCAGTATCTCCAGAGCAAAAAGCTCACACAGTGTGCCTTCCTGATGGCAACTGCTTGGAACAACACAGTGTTTATGACACCATCTAAAATCTTGTGATAGCAACAGTAGCAAGAAAATAGAGGAGAGATGGCTCTAGCATAGGCATTGATTCCTATGAAATCCTAGGAATACATTTTCTTTAGTAAGGAACCACACCCCCCAAAAAAAACCCAAAAAACAAAACACTTCATTTGGTAAAGATCAGCATTAGATTTATGCTTGGTAAGTGGTCTTATGGAACACAATGTAGCAAAGTCTTACACAGTCAGTTCACGTGAAATATTGCATCTTTTCTTTAATATTCTAACATCCAAATAAAAACTGCAAGAGGGCCTCATTGCCTTTAATGATAAAAATGCTTAAAATTGGCTCTGGTTAACATGTAGAATATGCTAATTTTGCTCTGGTAAAATTCAAAGAGCTACTTACCTAACTTTTTGTCTTTTTTATTCATGACTAACTGATGTAAACGTTCCTTTAATTTGTTATATTCTCTCTCTTTCCTCTTCATATCATGATTGTATTGTGTAGCTCTACTTGAAATTATGTTCTGTAACTTCTGAACCTAAAAGCAATGCCACAAAAGGCTGTTTCTTCAACTAAAGTATAAACATAAATTTCTTCAGAAAACCAAAACACATGAGGCAAAACAAAACTTCTTTTATACTGTACTTCTGGTGAAAGCAAGTGAGAAAAGGAATCAGAAGAGCTCTCCCACCCCATGGATTCTGATCTCAGACTTATCTCAGGAGAGGTAGTTTCTTTTCAGCAGAAACCCACATCATAAGCAGCAATTATAATGCTGTAATTCCTCAGAAGTACAACTGAATTTATGTTCTGATAAGTCACATAACCTTTAATGCCTCTGTTGAACAGAGAAGAGAAAGATGTATCTTTACTTTCAGTAATTCATGTTCAGGATCTAGATTTACTCCAATTCTAAGGCATGCTTAGGTTTACACTAAAAACCTAAAACATGTTAGGTTTACACTAAAAAAATACACTTCTTNTTACTCCAATTCTAAGGCATGCTTGTTAGGTTTACAGTAAAAAAATACACTTCTCTTGTTTGGGGCAGTAGGACATTGAAAGACAGTTTACACCACTTGGTGTAAAAGAACATTAAAACATAATTAAGCAAAATTTTGGCATTTACTATCAACTCCTAGGGTTGTATTGTTTTGGTTTCTTTAATTATTCTGATTTACTCTTGCAAACATACAGCACATTCAATATCTTAAGCTGTAACTTTAGGAAGTTCACTACATACAGTTAGTACTGAGATTCCCAAATGTATGAATATGCTTATGAACACAGAACATTCACAGAAACTCAGAGGAGCCACATTCACAAAAACATAGGAACCATCTGAAGTACAATGCTAGGGAAGGAGCACACAGGAAACAAATTCCAAACTAAGAAATGTCATGGATGCCAAAGTGTTTTCTGATCTTGATTGTTTAAAGATATTTAACTTTAAGGAGATTGTGTTTTTGAGCTGGATTTTCCCCCACCTCCCTTCTCACTGGTCTTTTGCTCCCCTCTATAATATAAGAGGAAAATCCCAAAAGCCTCTATACACAAATGTTTGAGTAAGTGACTGAATCCTGTCGCCCCTCCTACTTTTTGATATATCTGAACATTCTAAGATAAAGCTGTACAGAAAATCTCAGAAAACTGGACACCTGCATTTCTGCAGTACTCTCTTCTGTTGTTATAACTTGGATCTATCCCTTATAGAACCTATTTATCCATATGCAACATGCCAGTCACCTTGAAAGACAACATTTACCAACAAAAAAACACATTCAATATGAGCAATTACAAGACTTCGTGCAAAAAAAAAAACAAACTTCAATATCTATGTAATGATTCGTGTTAATGTACAAAACAACTCACTTCATCCTTTTCATTTTTAAGTAACTGGTGCAAATTTCTGTTCTTGCTTTGCAGTTGTCTGTCTCTTTCCTGAAGCCCAACTATTTCCCTTTTAGATAATTCCAACTGTTCCTAGAAAAAGTGTTGATAGTTCAGTATCAATAAGAATTAAAAGCATAAGATTTAAAAAAAAAAAAACCCAACCAACCAAAAGAAACAAGCCATGTTAACCAAACTGCCAAACCACCTCACTTGAGATACAGTTTGGTATTTAACAGATGAGGACTTTTTCATTAAGTCAGGATTCTGGAAGCATATCTGTACTGTGTGAGTAAAGTGGATACTAAGCAACCTGTATGAATTTGGAACTAGTTTCACTGGAGCATTTCTGTTGAATAATCAAGGGTACAATTAACACAGATATAGACTGTGACCATAACAATGCAAATGGAACATTTCACATAGAAAAGGCTAGACAGATGATCTCATTATAACAGACAAAGCAAAACTAGCATTTTAGAAATTTTTGTCCCCCAGTAAGACTCAGACCCGAAACTGGCAAATTTGGCATTAAATGACAGCCAAATACTGTGTACAAGCTTTTCCTTCATATGTGTAGTGAAGTACAAATGCATAGATCTATTTAAGTAACAAGAACTTCTAAACAAACCACAGTGAAATACAGGTAATGCAATAGTGGAAATCAAGGGAATTGCTGTATGATATCTGAAAGAATCTACATGAGAAACCTCACAAGCTGACAGCCAAATTAAATACCAAGGGATTCATGTAGTACCAAGAAGATTTCCCTCTCTCCCCTTAAAGCTATTCATCTAGGGAAAGCAACTGGAGTGTTCTAGAACCTCACATTTTATAGTGTTTGTATAAAAATCAGTGCAGCTACAGAACATTTTTTATATCATCAAAATCCGTCTACACAAATGACCAATCTCAGTAAAAGGGCTACTATGATTTTGAAAATCTACAGCAGTATTTCTCAAGGAGATAGTGCCAATTAGTCCTTGTGAAAACCTAAAAAAGCACTGAATCATGCACTGAAATATTTTCTCTTTTTTAAAATTTTATTTTCTTGACAGAATTAAGAGAAAGTCAAGTCTTTTCTAAAATGACTGCACATACAAGTGTACCCAGGAACTTCCAATATATCAGCTACTCCACAGGGACTGGCCTTGAGCATGTGTTTATCCTGTGATAAAATGAAGCATAGTAACTTCTGGTGTGACAACAGTTTCTGAGCAATTCTTACAAAGAGACTTTGTAGTTGGATGTTCAAGGAATCCAACAACAAAAAAACAACATGGGAAAAGCTAATGATATGGAAAAAGACTAATAAAAATCCTGCACTAGAACAGTTACCTGTGCTTTTACTTGTTACAGTTACATTGGGAATTTATCTTTCAGAGCTGGGTATACCTTTTCAAGCAATACTAAATGATAGCAACTGAGGTGTTTAATATTTTCACCCAAAGTGTACATTAACAGTCCCAATTCAAACAGTCTTTCCCCTTCCTTGAATAAAGAAGCTAAAATTCTAAGTAATTAGAAGTTCTCTTATTAATGCATATTTCATTAACTTTAGGGCATCTTCATTTGGAAAAAAAAACTTTCAAAACCCCCAAAATACATGCAAAAATACAACTGCAAATTAGCACTGGGTAGGGAAAAAACTAAATAAGGACTTGCTGTTAAGAATGTAGAGAGTTGCACAATTCTAGTGGAATCATCTTGTTTTCTACCTTTAATTTAGCATAGCAGTTCTGTAAGTGATCCATATCACTTCCCAGTTTCAGATGCTGCATTTCCACTTCTTCCTGAGCTCGAAGGTTCTTGTGCTGCAGTACAAGCAATTCATTCATACAATTTATGACAGATACTAAATTTATTTCTTTTCCTTTGGACTCCGCATAAATAGAAGGAAAGCCCAATGTTGTTAATTCCTGGTAAAAGACAAGGGGGGAGGGAGGGAAAATGAGATCAATAACTGGATCAATCTCCCACCGTTCTCCAAAAGACAGAAACAGTATCAGGTGAAAAGGGAGAAAACCTGAATCTTACTTCCCACCAACTTCAGCTTCTGGGCACTGAGGAAGAAGCCTTCTTAATCCAGTCAATCTTTTTTACCACAACTGATTGTGTGCAAGTGACAACCTCCAATAAACAGAAGGATCTGGCTTACCCTATCAATATAGGCTATACTCTGGTCAAGATTCTCTTCTGTGCAGAAGGCACTGAAAAAGCTGTGCATGTTTTTGCATGAAGGCAGTGACAAGCGTAGCACTTGGGAGTTCATGCTTGTAGGAGATCTTTTTCTTTCTGAGGTATATGAAAGTATATTTTTGCTATCTGAAAGTTAAACATGAAGAAGAAATCAGCTATTATTTTAAAACAGCACAAAAAAAAAAAACCTTTATGTACTCAAGTTATTTATAGAAATTTAGATTCTAGAGCTCAGAATTTGACGTAGAATGATGTTAAACGTTTCACAATACATATAAAAAAGAAACTTCCACTGAAGATTTAGACTTAATAACACTTTAAAGTGTTGTACCTTTCAAATTTTACTCATCCACCAGGAAAAAACTGACCACACTTCCTTTTTACTGACTTATGACAACAAAGGTACAAGACATGTGCATTCAGTAAAATTCTTACACAATGTATGGTATTATTATACTTAACTGTATGCTGCAATTTACCCTTCCACTAGGCACAAATAGGCAAGAAAATATTTACTTTTAAAAAAATTGTAACCAATTTATGAAGCAAAAGAATATAGTAAAGAAATCTTCGAAAACACAAGATAGGCATGATTATAAAAAATAAAATGTGACTGCAAGTTCTTAACCTTTC
Source organism: Polioptila caerulea (assembly GCA_013397295.1). Taxonomy (NCBI): domain Eukaryota; kingdom Metazoa; phylum Chordata; class Aves; order Passeriformes; family Certhiidae; genus Polioptila; species Polioptila caerulea. Next base: position 86,950 of record VYXF01000720.1, on the reverse strand, counting down.
CATACATGTACAAGTACTGTATTTTACATTAGCATTTCTGTAAGGACTCAATCCAAGACAAAGCACTGTTTGTATTATTTACCATGCTGTTTAACTACTGAAATGTGTCATGCACAAAACTCCAGTTTCCCTCTTTAGCTGCTGTAACATCACTGGCAAAATCAGCAAATGAACTAAATTCAAAATATTCCCAGTTTACCTGATGACAGCACCGGCACAGTAATAGTCTTCCAATCTCCCATAGCAACAGAGACAGGCTGGGTACCTGAGCAACTGGTTCAGCAGCAGAGTATTTAGTACAATTGCTGGCAACGTGTGTTACGTAGGCATCTCCTAAAATAGCAAGAGCAGTTTAGATTAACAAAAGCAGCTAATACAGCTAGAAGGTTAAAGAAGGCACAGGAGAGTGACTACTGAACTTGAACCACGTGAAATTTTTCTACTTCTTTAAACTAAATTTGGAACACAGTAAGCACAGCAAATAGTATACTGTAAAAATGATGCATCTATCTATCTATATTTAGCCTTAACTGTCTTGTAAATCATTAACTAAAGCCAAAATGCCAAGCATACATGAAAATAAAGACTCATATTGTAGATAACTAGTTGTTTCTGTTGAAGTACATCAGAGGAAACAGCAAACCAAATATTTTTTCCTGTCATATATAACCAGGAAGTAATTTTATTACCGTAAACTTCTATGAAGTTTTAACATATGTCTGTCTAAATGGGATTGTTACTTAAAGAGGTGTATTACAAAGGCTCTAGAGAGGATACATTGGCAGAGGGCAAAGGAACTTTTAATAAATATTTAACCACTTAAATTAACTTATGCATTTAGTAATACTGTCTTTCCCTAGCAAGTTGATTGCTTCCCTGCAGAAAGTCCAAAATTGTTGAAGGAAACAAAAGAAGCCTTACCCTGTTGGCACAGCCACCCAGCACAGCACTGTCCCCCTGGAACCCAGAGGGAAGCCACCCGCTCGAAAGAAAGAACAAACTGATTGTCCCCTCACCCCACCTCCACTGCACAGTAAGAAGGCACATAATAGCATTAGCTATCTCTCACTGCTGGAAACTTTAATCCAGCTTGGATGCTAAAGATTTGGACAGCACAACCCATCAGCTGTTATGGGAACAATGATACTTCAGGGAAACAAACTTTCCACCTGACAGAAAAGAAGGCCCCTTTGTTTCAACCAACACTTTGGAACAAAGTCTAAAGTCTGTTTTAGATGGATTCTGTCGATTTTAGAGCACAGGGATGTTCTTCCCTAACCCCTTGCTAATGTTCTAATAAACACACTTTGGCTAAGCAACTCCTAAACTTCTGACACCAAAACCTTGTATTTTTATCGCTGTGGAAAAAAATATCATTTGGGTGGGGAAAGAAGGGAAGGGTAGGGGGGGAGTGTGTTGTTATCCCTAAGGAGTCTTGAGAACACAGAGACAGTAAAAATCTTTATCAAATGACAAAGCACAAAATACAGTGTCCAAAGAAACACCAAGTTTTTAAGAGATCATACCAGCGCACAGTCATGTTACAGAATGCTCAGCACTAAAAAAGCCTCTAAATAATTATCCAGCTGGATTAACATTTCTCCAGGTTCATAAATGTACAGGGAAAAAAGGTAAACAGTTGTTCCTCACATGTGTCGTAATTTAGTAGCCCCTGAAAACTTTCAGATCAGAAAGTAAATATAAGGCAGCAAGAAAACATAGTCAGTGGAGTGATCTAGCTGCTGTTCTTGTTAAAGAAATGGTTTGTTCTCCTTTCTCTCTACAGTTGATTTATATGTATTTTTCAATTTTTTTCCCCCTGTAAAAGCAAGATGTTAAAAAATTATCTAGACAACAGTGCTTTAAAATGAAATTCAAAGTCAGTAAGTATTAAGAGGACACACTTCTTACATGCTACTTTCATTTCTGCTGGATCCATCAGATAGATAAATGCACAAACATAAGAGAAAAAGGCAGCAAACTAAGGTACAAGTATGTTTTCATAACTGACATCACAGCCCTGCAATCTAATAACATTTTTCAAAAGATTATTAAGAATATCAAGAGACAAATTCCATCAAGGACTCTCGGAAAGGCCACAAAAATACTTATCTCATTTTAGATATGCTGCTACTTCCAAACAAACTGGCTTTTATTCTTTAAGAGACTGCACCCACACTCACTGAACATACAATATTGTCAAGCCCCAGGTCTCTCTGCACTGACAATGCTGTTCTGACACAGCATCTGTCACCCTGAACAATGTCTGACTGGAAGCAGGACTAATCCAGGTGCAGGAATGCAATGACTCTTTAAATTTGCACCCTGCAAGTCACATGCAGATTCATTCAGAGCAGATGCTTTAGCAAGACTGTCGTGTACACAGGGATTTGTTATAGTTACTTCCCTGCCAGGTTCAAGGGCTTGCCCAAAAGCCTGTAACCACCCACTGCTTTCTAGAGCTAATTGCCCCAATCGGCAGTGTCACCTTGTCTCCCAAACAAGAAATTCCTGGAGGCCAAGACCTGGATGGACAGCACAAAAATGAGCCTCTGGGACCCAGCTTCAAAAGTGTGAATACAAGAACAGAGCCATCTCACTGAAAAAAAAAAATCTTGTATCAAACAAAAAGACCCCAAAACACACTCCACTAAAATCACAGAGTTTGATTAATACCAAGGAAGTAGCAATCAAACCAAGGCATTTAAGCACGAGCTGCAGCAAGTGAAGTACAAAAATCTCAAGGAACTTTAAAAAAAGCACTGTCGCGGTAATAACACACCAGAACTTTTTGAAAGCCACCTTAGGAATTTTTGGACAAAAAACCTACAGAAATATTTCCAGAAACTTCTAGATAATTCACTAATAAATATATCTTTCTTTTCAAGAACATGATTAAAGCTCAAAATTAGTATATTTCATAAGCCCAAAGAACTGAAAGAAGCTGTTCATAAAATTACTGGTTTGTGTTTTGGGGGACAGGAAAGGAACTGACAATACATGTGTCAAGATTTAAGACAAAAATCTGATTAAGTAAGCCTGAGTTCAGGCCATATAAAAACTTGAAAATCGTAAGCAGCAAGAACTAGAATTATAAACTTAACATAATACGGCACACCTAAATTTTCTAATTTTCATGTTTAAACTTGAACAGGAGCAGTTGTATCTGGCTTGTAAAACACATTCAAACAATCAGCAGAGAATTGTCACTGTGCTGTGATCATATTGCACCACCTGGTCATCCCTAACCCAGACAGGGCGTGACACAAGTGGGAAATGCAGTATCTGCTAACCCAGAAAACTTCTACCCCCTCTAAGGTAGGGAGGATATGGAAAGGCAACTCTGGAGAGGTGCAATGTCTCAGAAGAAAGTTTGAAGAGTCAGAATCAACCAGAAATTGTCTAACATTCCTTCTCTGTATATTTCAAATGCTACAACTCGTGACATGCATGTGTTTCAACTTGTGAAATTGTGGGGGTACTTAGCACTTACTTGAAGACCAATGTGATTCTTTTCTGCTAAAATAATACCCAAAGGGAGCTATGGAGCTGTTCAAAGCTCTTACATTCGTCTCGTAATCCGCAGATGTCACACAGATGGCTTTTATCCGGATAGACAAAAAGACACAAAAGTCTAGGTAAATTTAGGGTACACTCTAGACATGACATGGTAGGTTTGTAAATACATCCCTGATAATGTCATGACATACACTTGCTTTAATTCATGTAATCGCCACGCAAGTCCCTGCTTCTCCTCCCTAGAGTTTTGACATTTAATGTCAGTCTACAGAATTCCTAATAACATTATCATTTATCATTAGCACTAATATATATTATTATATCCAGTAACAATGGTACAGGAAAAAGAATACCTTCCTCTAAAAATCTATTACAGTTTTAGTGACCTTTATTTAATATTGCAATTTTAATGATGGCTCTCGCAATTAAATCTGAGCCCAGATTTTTCTTCCCACATTTACAAAATTGTGGCAATTTAATCATTGATCTATTAGTTTCAAAATGAGGATGAAGAAATCCTTCAACTTATCCACATTCCATAGAAACTTTAAGTAACATCAGATTTTCAGCTGAATTTCCCAGTATTATCAAAAGTAACATGAATAATCAAGTCAAACCACCCAGCCTGTGGGTATGAAGTCTCTGTTCATTCTGAATGTATCATACTCAAAAATCCCAACTACACTTCTCCCCTCCATTTTCCTTAAAAAAAACCAAACAGGAAAACAAGTTAAAATTACCAAGGGTTTTAAGAAAGTAAATATTCAATCTTCTCAACAAATATAATTACACAAGAATATACTCTAACATCTGATAAAATTCAGCATTCAAAGTCTGTTCTGTCATGGTCTTTGCCTCAAACACTCAGGTTACAAGGAATACAATCTGAGGTACTACCTCAAGATTCAACTCTACATGCTATGTACACAGATGAATGAAATTCTGTTAATTCAATCACTGAAAAAAAAGAAACATATGGAAACATTTTAATCTGTCTCCCAAATTCCTACCCCATTTTGAACTAAAACGATGGATTTCACATTTGCATTTTCCTAGCACTAAACAATAACTTCATTGTTAATCTTCAAAACTGCATTTCTCCCTGTGCATTCACAACCACTTACTACTTATGTAGCAGAAGCAGAACATTCTGTTACCAAGTCTCCCTATGTTACAGACAAGAGAACCTCAGAAACCATCTTCTGCAGGTCCTCCTCTTCCTCCTCAGGTCAGCTTTAGCCAAACTTTACAGCTGTCTGTCTCTGCAAGCAGACAACTGTTTAAAAGACAAGCAAACCACTAACTTATTAGTTCCTAAAGTTGGTGAGACATTTACTGGGCAGAGCCAGAACTAGTACTCCAGATATCAGAAATTAGGGAACTTACATGTTTCAGTAGCATATAAGCTGAAAGTTAAATCAGGCATGGAATGTAAGAAGATAATGACATAATTTCTCCAGAGATTATCAGGGAATTCAAGGAATAATTCTCCTGTAAATTCTAGGTCTCTGTTAATCAAAACATGTCAGAGAAAAGACTTGACAATTCCAAACAAATGGGACTGGTGAAATGTCAGCATACCTTCCATGGAAGGAAGGAACACTAATAAAAACTGCCACAGTGCTCTGGAAGCAGCAATCCTCCAACACACCTGAGCAAGACAGCATAATTGGATTTTCAAAAAGCCCTTCACAATGCTCGCTCCAAAATATTAAATTAAGAGGTTAAGGAATTTATTAATGACCAATTATAAATGAAAAAGGGCAAAGTGTAGGAACAAGTTACAGAAGGGTGAGCAAAGTGTATGAAAGTCGCAAAGAGACAAAAATTAGAGTCCCAAAGGGGTCTGTGCAGGTACCTTTGTTGTTCAGTAAATTTAAAAAAGGATATACTTATGTACTATACAGAGTTATTCACAAAAATAAACACAGGTTGAGCGAGAAACTGCAGAAGGTTGTCCTCATATTGAGCAAATAGATAACAAAAACCAGCAGCTGAAATTCCTTCTACATAAACACAAACTAACACAATGAAAAAAACCAGCTCTGCTATGCACTTAAACCAACAGACTCTAGTTAGGCATTATCATGCAGAAAGAGATCCCAAGTCCCTGTGATTAGTCCTCTGGAAGTAACAGCTCCCAGGCAGTTAACAGAACCCTGGAGCAGAGGACAGAAGAGACCACCACAGTGTCTCCCGATAAATACTAAGCTTCTCCACCTTAAAAATCTCACACAGGTACAACCTCCCCTGTAAAAAAAGATAGCATATACCTAATTATGGTGCAAGAAAGGTCAAGCAATGCTTCAATACAAGAAACTAGTAAGCTGTGACTTTTCAGCTAGAAGAGGAAACAGCTGGAGAAACAGGACAACATACAGAAAACCATTCTTTGCCTCTTTTAACACAGCAGTTACAAAGAACACAGTGAAACATTCAGTGCAAAAGTTGGGAAATAAGGGCATTTTTTCCACATAAAACACAATTAAAGTGTGGACTTGCATCACCATGAGGTGCTGTGAATATCCAATATAAAAATTACCTCTGACTTTTCAAAAAACCATCCATCAGCATCTATTACATTTTAAATGACAGATACAGCCTCTGCTCAGAAATCCTTCAACTCCAGACTGCAGCATCTTGAGAGGATACACAGATAAAACCATTGCTGTACAGCCAAACTATACTTAACAAATTTTCCTCAGCATTTGTTGCCAGCTTCAGAACCAAGATACTAAGCCCCAAGAGCCTGGGATTACCCTCTCTGTGATCTTTATTATAACTGATATTAGTATCACAGATTTCTGCCCCCATCCTCCCCCTAAAAAAAACCCCTAGAAACAACATCATCCACCATAAACACCTATAATCTGAAATCCCCATTCATTGTATCAAACCATTTCTCTAGGTCTCCTTTCTAAGTTCATTATTAAAATTCACCTAATACGTTCACATTTTTACTTTGAATACCTCTTGTTTTAAGTCATTGCCCTGAAATTCCTATCATACCTTGGCAGCCTATGGAGCTCTGCTTAACTATTTCACTCAGCACTGCAAGCAGAGCATACTACATAATCTGGGGATGCAGGGACGCCACAAACTAGTCTCGCATTACGATTTGCTCTTCAAATTCAGCGTAGCTTTGCTGCAAATTAATAAAATTTTAAATAACGTTTAAAAAAATGCCCGAGTCACTTACAAAACCTGTTCTCTTACATCACGTGAGCCGCCAGCTCAGCCCGAGCAGACACAAATTCCCTGACTCAGTAGAAAGCTTTACGGCTCTCACCTCCGAGCATCTGCCGCTTGTAGCTTCGCAGGGAGAGCAGAGGCCGGGCCTTACAGCGTCGGGGGGAGCCGGCAGAGCCCAGCCCCGCCGCGGCTCTCCCTCGTCCCCGCGATCAGCCGGAGCCTGAGGGAAGGGAGCACATGTCAGGACCCACAACCCGCCCGGGCCCTCCCCCGGCCCGGGGCGAGCGCAGACCACGGGAGCGCCGCAACCCCCTGGCTCGGCAGGAGAGCTGAGCTCAGCCCAGCTCAGC
>VYXF01000720.1:53127-79824 GCA_013397295.1 Polioptila caerulea | reverse complement strand
CCTTTAACGGCACCTGCCGCGCCCGCGGGCGGCCCAGCGCGGCCCGGCCGCCCCTCCGCCACCTGCCCGCGGCCCCGCCGGCGCGGGCCCGGCTCCTCTGCCAGCTTAAACCCGGCCCCCTGGTGCCAGCACTCTCTGCCCGTGTAAAAAGTCACCCAGCTCCTTTCAGGAACGGCAAGGCGTGATGGGGTTTGTCCCGAGCCATCTCCAGGCTTTACCACCCCAACCTCTCAGGCTGAGGTGCAGAGGTGCTCCAGCTCTCTGAGCATCTTCTGCTCTCCCAGGACAGCACTGTTCTTGTGCTGGGGACACCCGGGCTGGGTGCAGTGCTCCGGGCGGGCTCTACGGGGCAGAAAGGGAGAATCCCCTCCCTCGACATGTTGCCCATGGTTCTTTGGATACAGCCCAGGACGGGGTTGGCTTTCTGGGTTGGCTCATGTCCAGCTTTTCATCCACAAGAACCCCCAGGTCCTCCACAGATGCTCTCAGTGGGTTCTTCTCCCAGTCCCGTGTCACAAAAATGCCTCCCTGTGGAAGACCTGACAGCCTTCTCTGTGGCTGGGCATGATGGCGAAGGAGCACCAAGATACCCAGTCTGGCTTTATTGCCCAGAGAACATCAGTTAAACTTTCCAATGTCACACCATTAAATAGGTGATATGTTGCCTTTCAAAATTTTCTGTTTTCATCCTAATGTATTTCCAGGTTAATAAGCAACAATTTTCAATAATATCAACCTTAACCTGTTGTGTTATTTTTTTAATTAGGATGAGGTCAGCAGAACAGGTACAATATTCTCTTCACATTTAGCTTTGTTGGAGGATTTAGTGCAAGTAATCACAAGTGTTAAACAAAGTGATCTCAAGGAAAGGAGATTCTTCAGAAAATCCAGGACCATAAAAGTGAAATTTTGAGGCATGGGGTGTTCACAAAGAACCACCAAAGACGCTCGGAAGACCTCATATTCAAATGAGTTAATGGCAATAATTAGCATATACATATGTATTCAGGGAATGTAATGGATACGTAGTAGAAATGTGATGAAAATGCATTAGTTCCACGGATATAACCTGGCCTGTTAGATTGATCTTCATGAATGGTTTGAGGAGAAATCCCCATGCATTGAGCACTCTAATAAACTCATGTCAGCTTTCTAACCAAGTAAATTTATTGGGAGACTTTATTCCCTGGTTTTCAGTGACAGGAAGAGATTGATGATTATTCTTGCTATTTTTTCTCCAAAAACTAGGGTGTTATAGACCAGATCAAGAAACTAAAAAAAAAAGAAAAATTACTTACAGAAAAGAAGCTTAGAATGCTGTAGACAGAATGACTATTGTGACTGGAAAGACACTACCACAGAGAAATAGCAGCAATTAGGATATAAAATATTTCTTTTTAATAGATTGTAGTTATATATCCTTTCTTAAATTCAGTTGTCCACCCAAGTTGGCAAATTCTGCTTAGTTTCTGAGTATTTTCAGTATAAGAAAGTGGTAACATAGGACACAAGTAGTACATTAACATTTTCACTGTTAGGGTCACTAAGTAGACAGAACAATGCTCTGCGTGCAACAAGGGATGGAACTGCAAAAGCAAATGAGCCTTGTAGATTTTCCTGCCACAAACACAGCTGTGATAAATCTCCCAATGTCTCTCATACACTGCTTGCCCTGCTTCCATTCAGCATTTCTGTTTTTCAAAGGTCGGCTGAAGAATGGAAAAATGCTGAGTAAGGTCAAAATCAGCCTTTCAAAAGTCAACAAAATTTAACTTCCAGGGGCAAAATATACTCCTGCCATACATATTGGAAATAAAGCTATTTCTCTCATTTATGAGCAGACCATAACTACGTCTTCAGGCCAGTGAAAAAGAATATGGGGCAAGTAAACTGTCTATTTCTTGCTGTGCCAGAAGGACTTGCAGAAATACTGATTATTGTTTTGGCTTTTGGTACCTTTGCAAAAGCACTGAATAAAAATTTTTATAACTACATTTTTTAGTGTTATTTGAGTTGTAGGAAGTCATTCCTCACACTGCAGAAGAAAGCTTTCATTTTATCACTCAGGTTAATGCAGAGACTTTGGACCTTTATAGTGCAGCTTTGCCACAGGTGCACTCCGAGGAGGAAGCAGACTTACACAGAATATCTTAGTGGTAATTGCAAGTGGGACACAGACCTTGTTCACAGGAAGGATTAAGCTCCTGGAGCTTTAAAACATAATGCAGGCATGGGTGGTGCCGAATTCCCTTTGTCCATTTGATCTTAGCAGCTGTTCCTGAAGTTGATGCTATTCAAAGGAGAACTCCCCAAGCACTCTGCTGTGCATCATGGATCGGGTTTGGTTTATGTTTTTTTAAAAGGCTGGCCAGGAAAGGAAAAGTCTTTGTGGCATGCATTCAGGCAAAATTCAGGAAATTTTATCTTTTGAAAAACTGTAGTCCAACACAGTCCTTCACTGCTAATGCACCAAATTGGTGCATTGGTATCGCTTTGTAAACTGTGGTGAGAAGTAAAAAACAGCTTTCTAAAGTGATTCATAACAAGGATAACAATAAGGAGGATTTTGGTATAGAGGAAGGGTGGTGTCTTTGGAAGCTCGGGGTCCTACAGGGATACAGTAAAGAATAATTGTTGATAAACTATTTCCTGTACTCTCTTGAGTAATATCATAAATATTCTGTAGTGGATGTCAGGTCTTTGATAATAGCCCAAATTTTAAGAGTAACTCCTTAAACAATTTTTTTCCTTCTTTCCTTGGGCTTTTTTGAGTCTAATCAATTGAATTATCTGGAGTTTCCTTTTCTTTTGCTTTATAATTCAGTTTAAAAACAACCAAACAACTTGTGTTATTTCATAGCTGTTCCACTCTGTCATATAGACTGTTAGCCTAAAAATTAACTGTGGTTCAATTTCTTTTATGAACATACTTTATAGGATAAATTATTAGAGAAATCTTGAAGGTATATTTATAATTTCTTCTTTGTAATTATGTGCTAAAAATTGGTATTAAGAATTATAATGGGAAAAATATTAAAGAACCAGAGGAAAATGCTTTATGAAATGAAATATACAAAATACCTCTCAAAACTTAAATTCAAGTTGGATTAAACCGTAGCACGAACAGTAACACAACAGCTCCTACAATTCAGAAAGAGAGGGGTTGATGCACAGTTTGTTTGCATTTCAATTCGAACTCATCTTCTTAAGTACATTCGGAAACACTGTTTGCTGGAGTGGTTTCTATAGCAGTGTCCTGCTTGATTACAAATCAGCAGGGCTGACGAACCCGGGGCTAGCAGAAGCTCATTAAAATGTCTGATCCGGTTATGCAATCGGCCGGTGGCAGCCTGTGACTCCTTTATTGTCTCTTGGTGTAAGAACTGCGTCTCGACAAAGCCCAGCTCATAGGGCTTTCGTGTCTCTTTGTGGAGGTGCATAAAAATAACCTCATAAGCCAGTCTGTGGGTTGTGCTCTGCACTAGTAAGCGCTTTAAGGTCTGCCCTCAGTTCCAGCTCACACATTAGAAGCTCCAGTCATGCAGTGATCTTTATAGATGTTTCTGGAGCCCATTGGAGGCTCTGAAGATGCGGAGATCTACAGCAGGTTGCAAGACTTTACATTCTTAAGCCCACCTGTGTGATCCATTCCCTCCTCTCCCTCAGTGTCCCCCTACATGAGAGCCACTTGGCTCAGTATTTAAGAGACATTTAACTTCTGGCTGAAAGTTTCCTCTGCTCCTGCACTTGGACTGTGAAATTTCAGACTAATCCCTGTTAGGTTAAAAAAAAGCAGAGACAAAGATGCCTATCTTTCCCCAGGAGTTTGACCAAGGACACCAACAGTCACAAAAATATCCACAGATGAGATGGTGTTCTTACTTGTCAGAGTAACAAGTCTTGGGCCAAGCGAAAGCCACAGAAAGCAAACTAAGCTTCAGGAATCCAAGTGGGTGCAACACAAAAAGGATGCTGACTCCACAGAAAAGAAACTACAGCCAAAACCTTTGAACAAGACTGCCTCAGGGTGGGTGATAAGATGCCAACTAAAACATGGACTGTCACTATTTCACTGCTCCTCCCCAAAATTGTATACATAGTTATGCTTTTGCACAGACTCTGGTTTTTATTGTACCCTCATCTGAGTCAGTTCAGGTCATTAATTCTATTTATTTTAATTTTTTGGTTGGGCTAGAGTTCCAGCAGTTTAGCAAGTGAATCGGCTCACAGGGTGTTACAAAAATGCTAGAGCAAATACAAAACAATCTAGGATAGAAGAGAGAGAAAAGAAAGAACAGGAAGAGGAATGGGATTCCCCAATTTTAGTATCAATGGAAGAATTAGCTACTAATCCCTTACAGGGAACTCCAACCACACATTTCTCTCTCTGCAACCTTATTTCTGATTAAAGATGGGAGCAGATATTTCCCTCATTTAACTACCTCCACGTATGATGTGGGCACCATAGGCACTCAGTTTTTTTCTTCCATTTTGTGAGACAGGCACCAGGTAAGCTTTCACTGAATTTACCCTAAAGACCTTTGGAGGAAGATAAAACATCAAATGGCTACCATGCCTGCAGCAACTGAGGTTCCCTTCTGAAATTGTTCCAACTATTAGTAGTTCAAGGGACCTCTTCCATGAAGTAAGGAGCAGCACAGACCATGCCATTTAGTTTAACTGTGTTGAAGACTTTCAGTGATGCAGATATTCCATGACAAATTTTGATGTTAGTAGCTATAGCAACTCATGCCATGAAACAGCTGTTCTTCCCACCCTATCCTGTACTACACATACATCATCTTTGGAGAATATGTGCAATATTTTGCATGTCTGCTTCAGTTTCCATCTGAAAAAGCTTCACAAAAATTTGTTCAGCATCTCACACTTGTGAAATATCAGCATAGGCAGGGCTAAATGTCACTGAATCTGGTGCATCTAACTGCTCTCCTTCATTAGACCAGCTGCTGAAATAGTTGTGCAAATGCCATTACCAAACACTAAGGCACACAAAAGTGTTTGAAATTGTTTTAGTGTGTTTGTAAAAGAGGAAGAGTCAAAGGTAGCCCCAGGGAAATGAAGAGAAGCTCCCACAGCTTGTGAAAAGTAGCAAAATAGCATTTCAGGGGAAAGCAATGAAGTGTGTTAGTTTGGTGTCTGCAGAAACAATGTGTGGTTTATCTGATCTCTCACCTGTCATGAAAACAAGGGGATTTTTTTACCATCAGCAAATAAACAGATCTATGCCATAGTTCAGCACCCCAAAATAAACACACAACCCCAACCTCTGAAGAGTTACCAAAAAAAGGGGAGCAGGAGTGGTGTTAATTTTAAACATGTGGGAAATTAAGCACTGAAGTGTTCCGTGTATCTTTAGGGAAATCCATTCCATAACCAAGGGCTGCAATTTATTTTCTTAGTTCCAATTTCAGATCATTAGAACATTACATTTCAATAAAAATATGCCCTGACACACTCAGCTGAGTTTACCATTTGTTTTTCAGTCCTATGAAGCAGCACAGGCCTCAGAGCTACCAGGACACTGCATGCAAATACAAACCTTCTCCTTCCATGAGAAAATTTACTGTAGCGTACCTTATTGACTGTAAAAAGAATTAAAAGCTTTCACCCGGTGCTACTATCAACCATCCAGTGAAATATTTAAGAAAATAGAATTTCTAGAATCATATTTTACTACAGCATTGTCCTTTCAATCTGATGCCCACAAAACAACACAAAGTGCTAGAAAAGCAGCATAATGGAATCATTTCAATCCTTTCTCTCCTTAGCTGATCTCTGATGAGCTTGCAGAGCCATTAAACTGCAGTTGTCCACACAGAACACAGCTGATATTCCAGTTTTTAAGCATTCTCAGCTGCAACTAGTCTTGAACAATGCCTCTCCCAAGAGCGGTGCTTCATGTCGCTCCACTGGAGTATAGTCTGAGCTAGGGTGAGTTAAAGACACTTAAATCAAAATCCTTTCTTTTTTTTTTCAGGATGAGCTCAGCAAAAATTTAGGAAACAATTGTGTATGTGATTCTCTATCACTCTTCAGTCTGGAGGGTGCTGATGCTCAGGTGCCTATGTACAACTTAAACTTCACAGGCACAAGTGCCATTACCTGCACTAGGGAAAAAAAAAAAGGAAATTTCAAGACATTACCAGCTGAAAGGAGGCTCTATAACTATTTAGCCAAAATGCAATATTCAGATTAATATCTTAAAAATATAATCAAATACTTATGGTTTAAAATAAACTTGAGGGACAACAGTATGGTAGTGAGTAGTATGTCTCAGATATCTTTGCCCAGACATGTCTCTGCAGAGAGCTGGCCTGCCTCTTGCACACTGTGCCTGCTGCAGAAATGCAAAGACCAAACCAAAACCGAAGAAAATATTTTAAAATCCAAATGTTTAAAGATAATAAGAAAGTCTTGGTAATTTGAGTTGCTTTCTCCTTAGTTCTTGATCTGGAGCCTGCACAAAGAAACTTCTCATTCACCATAACACACAGTCTAAACACAATAAATACAGCTGGTACAATAACTCTGTCCAGAACTGGGAAGACTATGATGAGAAACTTGTTCTTACCAGTCTCTAAAGTAATATTTTAAGAACAGTTTTCTGTTATTTGAAGAAAAAAAGTGAACTGCTTAAAAAAAAACAGATTGAGGCCAACAAAAAGATGTTTAAAAATGTCCTTGAGTGAAATTATTTTTGTACAACTGTTATGAGACATTGCATTTCAGAAAACACCTGAATATTCCATTCCATAAGCTTAGGTTATTTCTTTGAATATCTGCAGAAACAACATCCAATCTTGTGTGCTGTGGACATGGTAACAACACTCTTATGCACCTCTGCAGTCATTGTCCAGGCTGTGATGTGCTCTAGAACACTTAGATGATGATGATGATGATTACATCAGGTTCCTTTTGAATGAAATCTGGTATTCTGCATTGTACAATTGGATTTACAAACATTTAAGTAGTGCCCTTCTGAAATGAAACCAAATACACCTTTTTAAACATCTGCATTGTAGCATAAAAGGTATCCACGATGAATAAAAAGAGCATTTTTTCAAATAAAAGTGATCATGAAGCATGGTGGGGAAGGTTTGTTGTCATATTGAAATCATTTGAACTGCTGAAAACTGCAAAAGAAAAAATCATGGTGATTTGTTTTAGGTTCAATCATAAATTATGCTGTTATTTCTGGCTCCATATCCACACAGCTGACAGTTACCTTTCCCTGGTGACTGAAGTACACTTGCTGGATTTTGAAACGCAGTTGAAAAATGAGGATAGGGATTCCTCAGCTATAATAAAGCAATCTTGATTTTAATTTCAAACATCTAGTATTTTGTGTGTGTGTGTGTGTGAAATTGCCAATAAAAGGAATGTGTATGGGTTTCATAAGGGGAAAAACACCTATATTTCCCTCTTGTAATATCTGTAGGAAAGGACGGAAAGGGAAAAACTTCTTTTTAGTTGTACAGTGGGGTGCCAGCATGTAACATAATTCCGTGATTTAGTGCAAAGTTTTAGAGCAGAGGATTTAAGACATTACTACCTGCAGTTGTTTTCTTCACCTCTTGCTGGAGGTGACTGCCTCTGGAATATCAAGTAGAGCAGTTAAGAGGAGAATGTCTGTTCCTTCCTGACAGAGTTATCTCCTGGAAATGAGAACAATCCACACTATGGCTCCATGGCACAGATAGTGAGGGGTGAATGGTGTTGATGTGTGGAGAACTTGCACGGGAAAATGACTGAGGACAAGCTGGGAGCAGAGGGGCTCACAAGTGGCATGGTTGCTCACACTTTCTGTAACTAGAGCAGGGCTTGGTGCCAGCTCCAAGTGGGAATTTATTCATGGAAAACATCAGCACGAGATAGTACACAGATCCAATGTCATGGGGTACAAGTGTGGGGAGGCAGTGCTACACCCTGTGTTTATCTCAAGGGGAAAAGGAAAGCTCTTTCAGGGGGGAAAGCAGCAGGGCATTCATGGGAACACCACAGCACTGCTCCTTGTCCTGAGAGCCGCAGGGTTTCCCCGTGGGCTTCCAAAGGTCACAGATCTTGACAAGCTGCAAACACAAACCTTAGGATGGTGAGAAATACAGCAATCCATGTCCCGTGATTCTGCAGACAGGCAGAACTAGTCTGGCTTCAAATACATATATATACAGTTTAAAATGTTAAAAACAGTAGAGATTTTCAAAAGCAAGATAACCCAGACCCACTCATGTAGAGAAATTTCACAATGTTATAACATTATCTTCTAATCTTGATGTGTCTCTGACATCCAACACTGAGCTTCTTGCAGACGGAGGCTCTGAGCATCCCTGCAGCCTCTGCCAGCTCCACAGTACCATGACCATCTCCCCAGTTCAGGTCTCTGAATTTTTGGAGGCTAATGTTAGTTCATTCATCTGTTCCTCTTTTCCTGAATAATGCCTAAATATTCTTCTGCATGATGAGAGTGTGGATTTGGAATTGCGTCTCTTTAGTCAAAACATGGATGTAGCCTGCTGGGGCCTTCAAAGGGAGAGACTGGTGCTGTGATTCCTGCAGGGAAGGGGCTCTGAGCACGGAGAAAGATCAAATTTCTAAACATAGTAAAAGGCATTAATAATTTCAAATCTAATTGCTGATTTTCTACCAAAAATCACACATACCAGTGCTATTTGAATTCCCCTCTTTGGGACAGCAAGCCAGTCAGAATATGACAACACTACACTTCATTTCAGTGGAACAATAGTGGCATCCAGTGGTCAATCAGGAAATTCAAAGCCCTGCTTCCCCAGGGTTTCACTGGGATACTGTGATCTGCTCATACTACTCATAGTCTTTCCTTGATTGCTTTTTTTTTTTTTTTTGAATGGTGGTAGATTGTACTTTTCCTTGAAAACGGAGCATATTTTCATTGCTGTAGAAAGAGTAAAATACATTTTCTAAAGCCCAATAGTTAAAATGTTAATTCTCCAAGGCCCTATTGCAGTTGGCAAGTAACTGTTGGGAGGGCAGAGTCGGCCTTGATGCGAACACATTTGATTTAAAGGCCCTGTTCTTGTGACGAACGAGGTCAAACAAACAGTAATACATCATTGCAGCTGTCCTCTGAGTTTGGTTCCTCTGGCTGTCTGGAGGAAGATCTGAGTGCAGCTTTATAAATCATCAGAAGTAATACTTGGGTTGCTATAAATCCTTGGAAACTTGTTTTGTCGTGTCACTGAAGTCAGTTGCATCCTGTCTCCTTACTAATCGTTTCACTGTTTAGGAAAATGTGTAGCTTTATACCATTTCTTCCTGGACTGAAATAATGTTTTAACAATGTTTTAAAATAATATGATTTGCCCTATTTGGTTTTAGAGTCTCACCTTTAAACTGTGGAGAGCTTCCATTCACACCAGGCTGATCATTTTCACACCCATTGCCTCTGTTCCCGCACCAAAAGAAAGGGGGTGTTCTCTCCATCACAACTCCAAGTAGCCCATTTACATCCATCTTCTGTTTACTCCATTTAGATTTCAGCCAAAGCACTGAACCTAACCTTGACTCAGTAATTACAAAATATTTGGCTGCAGTCTCAGTCCAGCAGGACACAAAACGCTGTAAATGAGATCCTGTGATACCTAGGGGGAAAATGCAATGAAATTACACTAACATCTTGTAACAAGCATAATATTTTTTCCCATCAAATACAATCATGACAAAAGTTCAAAGATTCAAACAGGGAACTTGGTTTTGAGTTGTGTAACTTGATAGTCATAATATATTTGCACATCAGCCAAGGGGATAACAAAATACTTAACAACCTGGATTCACATCTCTGCAGTGTAGATATTGATATACCATCCATGATTCTCACAAGTAATTGTAAATGTTCTGAACAGTATATATTTCCAATTTCCACCTTAAAACTAAATATGGTTTTTACTTTCAGTGAAAATAATAGCATCAAATATGTTGAAGGTTTCCATCTGCCTGTGTTAATAGCATTCATGTCTATCCTAAGTATGTAAAATATAAGTTCTACAGTGTTTACCCATTTCAGGTTTATGCATTGTCTTAACATCATTGGTGCTATTTGACAAATACAGAAATACAATTCATTATAATTAGGTGGTGTGACATCTGACAGAGAAGAACTGAGTTACCTTTGAGAAGTTCAGTATCCTATAATTTAATCACATGGCTGTCAAGTGATAGGAGGGGCATTGTATGGAGGGGAGGGGGAAGTCTTCAGTTGTGGTTAGTAGGTGCTTTCTGCCCAACAAAAGGATGTCTTCTCTCTCAAATGTTTTGTGCATTTTGTAGGCTTATGAAATCTTAATTCTGATTTTGTTCAGGTTTGCCTATCCCCTTTGTTTACCCTCCCTGCTTTCAAATGTGTAAGGTCCCAATTCAGTCCCCATTGAAGTGATTGTAGACTCCCACTGACTGCAGTGGGAATTGAATTAAATCTCTAAAACAACGATTACATGCCTAATTGCTTTTTATTGCTCACTTAAAAATGCATTCTTTGAAACACTACCAATATTTGTAAGGGCTGAGGGCTTAACGTGCCAAACTATTTAGGTTATTTGGAGACCTATTTTCCACCAGTGTCTGGAGATTAAAATAAATGCTATAAAACAGTCTTATTTACATTATGCATTGGTAATGTGTTTATATTGCATCATTATTCTTCTTATTGACTTTCCTCTAAATGCCAAGACTGCTGCTTCGAAGTCAGTGGGAGACCTGCTCCTGACTTCACCCAAACTGAAACTGGGAGCTAATGTGAAGAAAAGGGGATGCAGTTCCCAGATCATGCTGAAACACAGGCAAATTTTGTGAAACACTTCCTAGAACTTTGTGCTGACTGTCTCTTCTGGAGATCACCCTTGCCCTGTGCATTCCTCAGTGGACAGGCACTCGATGTCTCCTGAGCATCAAGAGGCCATGTGTGGGTTTGGCAGTGGCTGTAAACAGTAGTTGAAGTGACTGTGCTGATTGGAGAGTGGCTCAGCATCCTCTTCTGCAAGTGGCAGCCTGCACCAGCTCAGCTCTCCCTGTCACAATCCTGATTCTAAAATATGAACCCCATACAATAATGGGTGTGAGAAGGTTATGCAGAAATTAATTAATCACCAGAGATCTTTTACTTGACCTCTGAGCCTCTGAAAAAAAGTACTCACTGAATGAAAACAGAGCAATCCTCTTCCTATAAAATCCACTTGAAAGAAACAATATAATTAAAACAACCCTGAATCTCACAAGCAGAGCCTAGAGGAAGATTATAAAATCTGAATTTGGCTGCATGCCTAATGACTTTTACTGCAGAAGTATTAGCTTCCTTCATCACCAGCCTCCCCTCTGAATGTGCAGACCCCATCTCTGCTGCAGAGCTCTTCTGACTATAATGGACCAAGTTCAGGCATCTTTCTAAACAGCTACAGCAGGAACACTCTGCACAGGCTTGGAAATACTACTGAGGAGTGCTGTTAGGCACCATAAGGAGGCAAGTCAGATTAGGGAAAAGGATTGAAATGGTTACAGAATTTTCTCTTTAATTTGACAGGGGATTGGAAAAGGATGTGTTGAAAGCAAATAGTCTGAAATGCCATCTACCCACAAATCAGCTGATCAGTAAATAAAAATCAGCATGCCACGAGATTACAAATCAAGGTGGAGAGTACATACACACTCCTCATTTCAGCAGTATTTCAATGTAAGATGATTGCAGATCAAGGGAGCCAGATTTTACCAGGAATTCAAAGTGTATACCTCAATTGGGTACAATATACTGATATGCTCAAGACTCAGATTTAAAATAATTTCAACATTGTATCTTGATATGCTACATTAATTTAAAAAAACCAAACAAAGCTAGTTCCTGGTGGACAATGCTGTTTCTCTAGAGATAATATAAAAGTAAAAAATTACTCTTCTGCTAATTCAATAAAGTTAAATAACTTGAAAGCAAACTATTAAAATATCTCAAGATTAAGACTGGCATATAAGCACTTTGTTTTTGCAGGACTCCTGGTAATTGTAGCAGGTTTTTCCACAAAACCATAGGCTGAAAAGATGGCTTCCAGCTCTTACTTTCTTCATTTGAAGCCCTGCTTTTCACCCTGTGACTACAGGCACAACTATTCCCTAAATGCTTTAAATTTTTTTACAGTTTAAATTCTCATGGTCAAGTTTATCTGCATAGCAAGATTTTCCTTGCCAGTATTGTTTGATTAGTAAGATGCTACAATGATGCTAGAGGCAAACATTCTCAGTGCAATTAAGAACACTGTGAAACTAGGGCAAAGCTGAAGATTGCTGAAGACAGCAAAGTGAAAGGACATTAATGTGGGACATAACAATATTGAACTTTATCATATATTGTAATGGCAGTGTATCAAGCAAACACTTCTGGACTAATGGAAAGTGGTTGTGCAACAGGACAGACATGATAAAAGAAAAGGTCAGTTGTGTCCATATGCCTGGTTAGTTAAAACAAACAATCCTCCTCCTCAGTTCCATTTTTCTTAGTGATGCTGGGTCTGAACAGCATCTGACTGCTGCAGCACTGTGGTCAGTCAGTGCAGTGCAAATGGAAGGGTTATACTTGTCCAGATTATTTAAATACAAACATGAACATAAGACTTCTATAAAATAGAACCAACAAAGACCAATGTTCCACAAGCTGAATCATTACTAGTATTACTACTACAACCTAAGGTCCCCCCAGCAATTTTTCAATTTTAAGAAGTGATGATTTTAGAGCCCATTACCTGGCTTTCAGTGAGCTCAGGTCCATTTCCATGGCAACATGAGATGCAGCTGTCCAAAAAGTTGTCAGAAGGCTGTGATGTGTTTGGCTCCTGTGCAGTGCATGGCTGATGACAACCCACACAGCTGTAGGATAGTCTCCACTGCAAGCTTTTAAATAAATGAAATAGAAAAATAAATATCTTATTAATTGACTTGTGGTGTGTGTTATTGTACAATTTAGCTTTTTAAAGATCTATTAAAGAAGTCTTCGTAGGAGTGTTTATTGTCTAGAAAGTTCCAATACCTGCACTTTAGTTATAGCCCAAGCCTTTGCAGTAGAAACTCGACCTTATTCTTCCTTCTTTCTTTGGTTTGTCTATTTGTTTGAAGTAAGTGCTTTTTCTGTTTCTCTTCAGTTCTGACTTGTTCACAGCTTTTGGCAGGGCATGACAGCCCATGTAACACTGTGCATACAGAGTGCAAGGGGGAGTTGTTTGGCCAGGTGTATAAGCTGGAAAGTGGTGACTGACTGTAGATTGAATAGACTGTGAATGTGATGGGACAAATGGTCTCAGGGAGAATTTGTGCAATTTAATAAAGTTTGTATGAGAAAAATACTCAAACCTCTGGAAGATTCCTAAGTGTTCAACTAATGGAAGAGCCAGTACAGCCTTTTGAAAGGTACATGCCCTGCACATGCTGTTTGCGGGCTGGACAACAGCTGGATGCAGCTGTGGCCCTTGAAGCTGGTCCAGACACAGGGGAATGTCCTACTCTTCCTAGAAGCCAAACAGCTGCCCTAGCTGACTGCCCTGCATACTAACACAAGAGGAAACCTGCCAAGCTCTAACTAAACACACCAAGCTGTAAAATGTGGTGGCTCAGTGGAGCTGTACGTTCCCTTCAGCCACATCTCCCACTAAAACACTGGTCCATGGCAGGGGCCAGGTGGTCACCCAGGAGCTGTGGCTGCAGCACTCTGAACAGTGGCCATGAGCCCTGATGGCATTGCTCTTTGCCAAAACACTTATGGCACCCTTGCACCTTCCCCAGCTGCCGTGGCAGAGCAGTGAGTGATGGTGCTGAGCATGCAGCAAGCAATCTATGGGTTAGGCAGCTTTATTCTCCTAACAGGATTTGCTGCTTGCACAAGTTCCTGAAGCACAGCACAGCCTGCTTCTACTTTGAACATATTGAATTGTAAGGAACTAACCAGAAAAGTAGATGGGAGTGTGGCATAATACTGTGCAACATATGGCTGTTCTGGTCTGCCATGCCCAAATTCTGTCTAGCATAAATAGGCTCATTTCCCACTGACATCAAGAGTTGCTGTCTTAGATGATACCGTTCTGGAATCTAAAAGTGGATCTTGATCATCTCCCACATAATGAAACAGAAACTAGATGTCCAAAGCCAGGCAAAATTCTCATAACAGCTTTAGCATATGCCATCACTCTCTCCCTGACAAGTGATTTTCCTCTCATTGCACTGACTATCCTCTGATTCAGCAGATTACTAGCAGGACAATGTGGAGAATGGGCCTCTTCCAAATGACACAGCAAGAAATAAGTCAGTTCTGGCTTGCAGCTTGGTTGAAAAGGTGCCAGAGCTGCCCCACACCCTGAGTAACTCCATTCCAGGTGTGAGAGAAAAAAAGTGGTGCATAAGGGAGGCTGGAACTTGACTCCTGATTCACTGCCAAGCCCTCTGCTCTCCAAGAGCAGCCATGGTAGTATGCAGCTCATTATAGACATCCACCACCTCCAGCAGACAGCTCTGTGTGTTGCCACTGACCCACAAGCACATTTTAGGGAATACAAGGCCATGATGATCCCCTTTATGTGATCAGCAGTTCCTCCAGCTATTCATGTTTTTCCTCCAGATTAGCCATCCTATCTCCTCCTGCGGGGATGGTCCCCCAGGATGTGAGGGCTGGGAGACACAGCAGTGCTTGGGCCCCAGGATGCTCTGTACACCTCCCAGCTGTAGCATAGAGCCTTGTAAGCCCTGCTTTGCCATCAGACTGCAGCACCACATGAACAGCCTTGCTTTTTCATGGCAAAAGGAAGTTTCTCCAGGAAAGGGCACACTCTGACATTCTTATTGTTTTTCCTGCGGCTTTTCTGGTGGAGTAAGAGAGAAGCCCCATTAGCTGTCAGTGAGATGCCCTTTGGACTGATGTTTTTCAAGTGGTCTGCTATGTTGAAACCCTAATTGCACTAATGGACCTAATGAACCAAATGTCCTGGAGGAAGCAGAGAACATCATAGTGAGAGGGGCATTTAAAATTAAATCTAAAAATGTGCTTGGGAATATACTGCCAGGAACAGTTCTGCCTCAGAGCTGGTGGTGTCTCATAGGTCCTACACCTATGAGTAGGTGTAAACCTTCTGCCTGTTTTAATTCCCAAGAGCAGTTGCATTTCCTTGGTTGGCAAAACCAGGCCCACCTCAGCTATGATTGTGAAGAGCAGGTAGAAGACAGCTCTGCACCAGCCAATCCACAGCACCCTCATTCTTCTGCTGTGCAAGAGGGGTTTCCTGCCCTAATACCCTCTCCTTCCAGGATGTTCTGTGTAGATTCATTGCATTGCATCCCATCTCACTCATCTACAAGGTGCTGGGAAACAAGGAGGATGTTCCAGGGTTCACCATTCCCAGTCCTGGTTCTGAGAAGATGATCCTAGCAACTCTGCCTTTCCTATTTCCACAAGACTTGTTATTGGCAGTCATGATCTTCCATCTCAGCCTTCCACCAGCAGCACGGTCAGCCCTGAAGAGAAGAGGCTCATGAACGATGTTATTTCTTTTTGCCAAAAAAAATGCAAATAAACAGGCAAACCTCTTATTCCCTAATGTACTCTAATGTGCCTAATGTACCCTATGGTTATTAACAGGATGTCTGCTGCTTTTACTATCAGTTTTAAACTGTTTTCTATAATTGTTTTGTCTGAAATGGGAGAGTGTAGGGCACAGCTTGCTTCATGGTTCTAAGATGATTTTAATTACTGAGTGGCCTACCACTCGGATGCTCAGAGCTATCTTTTAGTAATAAACTAGGTTATTTCTGTAACTCTCCTGCTGTAACTGACATATAACATATGTAACTGAAATATAACATATTTGATTTTATTTTTATTTTCTTAAACTAGGCAAAGAAAGAAGCAGGACACAGCTCCTGCAGACTTGTGCTTGGCCAAAACACCAGCAACTATTGAGATTCCGTGACCAACCTTCATTCTGGTGCTGGTCAAAGTAACTGAGTGGAAAGCCATGTGGGGTTTGTTATGCTGTAGTTGCCATAGAATTATTTAAAAGGTATTTTGTTGCAGGACAGCAAACTTCAAAAAACAGCAGTAACAACATGAGTCTTCCACATTTTTCTTCAGTTACCCTTGCTCCTGTTTGTAAGTGCAAATATTTATATATAAGCCAGGATAGTTTATCCCTCCTGCCGCCTTAACAGTAACATAATATTACTTAGCAGATCTTTAGCTCCACTCACATAGAGACTTCAGTCCACTTCAGAAAAGAGTTTGGCTGTTAACCCCTTCAAGAAGTCCAGGAATTGTAAGATCATTACCTGCAGATAATGCTGCTCAGGACCAGTGGTAGAACCAGTAGCGAGGTCTGGGAGCTGTGGTTGTGAGATCTTGTGCTGTGGCTGCCAGCCTGCCTTCCTCCCACTGCATCCTGCAAAACAAGAAGGGAAAAAATTTTAAAACCCCATCAGCATCTGCAATAACACAGGAAGATCCCAGAACACAGTACTGGATGAAACCTAAGGTTGTTCTTTTTAAGATGCGCCTAACCACACCTGGTCTCTAACATGCATACTCACCTCTTTTTGAAACACTCATTAATGGTGCTTGTCCTCTCTAATGAGAAAGGTCTAGTGTCCAGCTCGATTATTTCAGACTTTCCTCAGTGATCACATTTTCTACAACTGCCAGGTTTGTTGCTGTCCACTGGACACCTCTCGGTGTGTCCAGAACGTTCAGCCCAGTGTCCTGGGTGTGACCTGCCACTGTCAAACTCCCATACTGCTGGTGCAATCATCCCACTAACAGATCTCAGAACAAACCTTGTACTTTTTTCCCTATTTGCAACCCAGCACCAATGGATTATATCCAGTTTGTGACCCAGTATGTTTCAATGATTTATTTTTGCGATAGCCCTTTCTATTTTTGCACCTGATTCTTTTTTGGGGTTTTTGTTTGTTTGTTCATTCATTTGGGTGTTTTCTTTCCTTTTTGCTTTATTTTCTTTTTATACTGAAATGCAACTGCAGCCAACTTTCCCCAGGCAAAAGCCAAATGCAACAGCAGCAGTGCTTGGAAGCTGTAGCCATAATCTCATACGGAAGGTTCTTCTCTTATAGAACACTCAAGAGAAACTCACAGCAAGTTCAAGTCTTGTGTGCACCACAGGGCACTTTAAATAAGCTTTCTTATAAGTTTTGTGCAATGTCAAATGCACTTTGGTAGCCTGTGCACAGCTGCTATTACTTGATGCATCCCCTACTTCTCCCACCTGAAGACAAATCATGTGGTGGATAAACACCAGCCTTCCCCAAGTCTGCTGTAAAGCACTCCTTTCACCCTTGACTTGAAACTGCTGCTCCATTAAGCATCATTTTCTCCCCCATGCTTAGCAATCTTAAGTCTTTTTCACCATCCCAGACTTCACCTCTTCCCCATGACTGACAGTGGTGAAGGTCTGTGCACCATGGAAGACAAAAAAAAATAATTAATTTTCCTGGGTCAGCAATGCCATGACTCTGAAAGGAGCTGGTAGACCTTTAGACTCCAACAAGGAAGGGACTAAAAGACCATCAGCAATCCTCCAAAGAGGAAAGGACCATTTATAGCAAATATTGGTGGATTCATTTTCTCCTGTTTTAGCTTCAGCCTTCTGCTTGCAGGATTCAGGCTTTGAAGTGTCACATTAATTGTACCAAAGCATTGTACCTGCAGATGGATGGCAAAATTCACACAGGCTCTTAGCTCGAAACATACAGCAGCATCTCCAAAGTCAACATTTTTACACTAACTAGCAGTGTCCGTGAGATTTCGCGGCAAGCCCTCTGCAGGAACTCACAGTAGCTACTGTGTCTTTTCCAAGGACACATTCACTTGTAGGCACGCACGGTACCTCTCAAGCACTGAGAGAAAGGAAAATTAGACAAGACAATCTTGACAAGATATAGTTTTATATAGGTTACAGTTTTCTAATTAGAAACCAGCCCTTTTATTTTTACTTTCCCTTCAAGAACATTTTAAAAACCTCCCTGCTCCATGTCATTAGCTGCTACGCTTTAACTAAACGTATCCATTATTTTTAAATACAGAACTAAACTCATTTTAGGCAGGCCCATCAGCCCATGAATCCCTCTAAAGCTCTGTCCCTGTGGCCTGGGACGTGACTCAAGGCAGCAACAGAGCAGAGCACGGGGCTGGATGTGCCTGTTTGGACCCGATGTTTGTCTTTCCTGCCCCTTTCATTTCCACCTCCTTGAGACAGGCACATGCAGTGGCTGTGACTTACCCGGTGGCACAGCTCACATCGCCTCCGCTGGTTCGGGGGGCACCTGAGGGGCAGGAGCAGAGCCCTGGGCGCTCATGCCGAGCTCAGTGCCGCCCGCAGCCCCGCTCTGCGCCCAGGGCGCGGCTGCAGGGGGAGCGGTGCCCGCTCGCCAGCCGGACCTCAGGGCCATGTTAACCATGGCTGGGGGGACAAAGGCAGCCCGAACCTGCAGCTGCCTGCCCTCACCAAGGGCTTAATCATTTTTGAATTCGGAGAATGGATGCCATGACCTGCAATTATTCATCTTTTGTGTTGTTAGCTACAGCTCCCTGCACTGTGCCAAATCACACGGTTCCAGACCGGTTTGGTGGTTGGAGCCTTATCAACAAGCCCATCTTTACCCTTCTTTGCCTGCCCTCTCCCTAAAGCACCCTGTCACCCCCCTGCCCAGTCCCTGGTGAGGGGCTTCCAAGGTCTGGGTGGGATCAGCGCTCTGTGCAAAGTCCCCAGGGTGTGAGGGAGCCCCTGGGGTGGCACATGGCCAGCAGGCACCACACAATGATGCCACCGAGGTGCTGGGCTGTCCTGGCAGGCTCCAGGCCACGGGGAGGAGGGGACCAGGAGTGCCATGTACCTTGCAGGGAACGTGCCGTGCTACCTCCCAGAGTGGCTCCTGCCGGCTGCCCTATGGCAGCACCAAGGGTGCACTGTCAGGGGAAAAAACCAGCCACACCAAAAGTACACCTTACCTGACAGATTGCAGACTGCAGCTGTTATCACCAGGAAGAGCCTGGGCCCCAGCACAACTGCTTCCCCTTGCTGGCTTTAGCCCTAAAACATGCATTTCTCCACTGTACTTTTTAGACATCCACAGTGGTGAGCAGGGAGATGCCCATGAAATGATGGGAAAGCTGCCGGTGCTGCCACTGTCTTTCAGCTCTCAGGGAATGTGCAGCTGCCATAGGGCACCACCTCTGGGACTACTTGTTGGGGCAAACCCAACCTCATGAGCAGCTGGTGGCCATCACATCATCACCCCTGTCCCTCCTGGGCTGTCACTGGAAGAACTGTGCTCCCCTGTAATTTTCCAGCTTGGCTGAAGGACCAGCAGGTGCCGAGCCCCTGGGGACAGGGATGTAAGAGCAGCCAGGACCAGGGACAGGGTGCCCAGGCCTCCTGCAGAAAGGCAGCTTGTCTGTGTGCAGCATCGTGGAGCTGCAGAGTTGCAGAATTCTTTGGTAGTTTCCTTGCTCCTGGTCAAGACTGTGAGGCTTCTGAAGGAACTGCAGTCCATTAGGCAATGCTTATTAATGGGACACTTGTCTTCAAGGAGTCTTCAGATCTATTCAATTAGCATAAACAAGGATAATTTGTTGCTCCAATTATAATTCATATTTAAATGCACTATTCACTACAGAATTGTAATTTTACATTTCTAAGTGATACACAAGACTTAGTTCAGGGCATCTCCTGCTGCATGAGCTATGCCTATAATTAAACTTTTGATTTGTCATGAAGTCATGGAGGTCACCCAGAAGATGAGACATGGGTTTGGCCCAAGTGATCCTTTTTTATCCTATGTGAACTCCAAGAGTTGGGAAGCAACAAAACAGAACACTGAGTGCAGATATAACAGAGGGTTATATATTTGTACATGAGTTATAAACAATAACACAACGTTGTTTAAACCAGGAATAAGCAAATAACTGTACATAAAATAATAGAAAAGTACAACTTCCCTCCTATCAAAAGTAAAATTCCAGAGGTGCTCTGAGTAGTAACATTTCTAAAATCACACCCAAAGCAAACTTAATTGTAATAAAACTTGGCTTATCTTCAGTGGTATCAGGTTTTACTACTTTTTGAAGATGTCTAAATAGACCTTTGACAGCTGCTACTGTTATGGTATTTGTGCTGCTGGGGCCATGGCATCTAACAGATGGAAAAGCAGATAATGCAATAACAGCATTCATGAGTAATGTTTCTGAAGTAGGAGTCATGGTCTTTAAATAAAACTGGGCAAAGCAGAGCTGAGTCAACCTCACTCCTAGATCAAAGAAAGCTCCAGTTGCTTCAACTTTGACAATGTCAAAAATATTCCTTAAAAACTAAAGAGGCAAAAATTTGAACCTCATACCTGGAAAGATGCCAGAGGGCCTGTGGGGTCTCCAAGGACAGCAGTCATGAGGAACCTGAGAAGAGCCCACATGCAGGTGGGAGCCAGCTACTGCACATTGTCTGACCAGGGCTGCCAGGACTCCTTCACCCACAGGGTCTCCTCACTGCTTCCAAAACATGGCAGGAACTGCAAGGAGCTCCCAGCTGCATTTGGTGGGCAAGCAGTCCCAGTCATTGTGGCAACTCCAGAAGCCCTAGGTCCTTTTCTCACAGTGACATCTCCCACAGAACCCGTGCAGAAGGGAGGTGCACAGAAATCAAGTGAGCAGAACACAGCAGTGCCACCCTCTCACAGAGAATGTTTTTAGTGCACTGTTCATAGAAACAACACATCAAAAGAGCGTTGCTTGTCTCCCAGCCAAACATAGAGACCAAATAAAACATTAGCAAAAACCCACTTTGCTGGGCTGGGTGAGGCACTGGTTGTGTCATCTCTGGCGTGTTGATACAAATACACGCTGGATCCAGCTTGCCTTTCGAAATAATAGCTCACTCAATCTTCATTGTGGGATTAAATGAATCAACAACCCTTCAGGACAGCTCCTGATGGAGCCTGTTACTACCATTTGTACCGAATCAGTGGTTGTAAGCCCACAGGAAGTCATTGTAGCAAGTCAAAATATTCAGTCTGACTGCCTCAGGGGAGGATGAACTGCTCATACCAAATCCAAGTGTTATCTCATCCCTGGCACCTCTTCCAATTGATGTTTGGCTTGACTGGCCGAAAGATCTTTGTACTTCAGCTCTGAAGCTTGCACTGCTGTTGCAAAGGGTGAGAGAGAAAGGACAGAAGGCAACACAAGAGGGAAGAGAGAGAGAAGTGAATTGTCATCCACCAGAGATTACTCTCTAGAAATCCTCACTGAGTCATTTGGGCCTAAATCCCTTGTGATACTGAGGTGTCACCTCCTAATATTCCTTTCAGCTTCCTACCCTCATGCCAGGGCAATGAACACCAGCACCTGGTTCTGCTGCCCCTGAACATGACAGCTGAGCCTCTGAACACCCACAGCTCCAGAATGGCCCAATCCCATTCAGACACAAAGGACTTACAACCACAGCTGCTACATGAACAGCACAATGAAGAGTCAGTAGCATCAGGTTTAGTTAATAAGAGTTTCCCTTTGCACTGGGAATCTCCTGTGACCATCTGCATCCCCTGAGGCTCCCTCATGTCAATCACTCTGTGACTTCTGGCTCATTTGAACCCCTTCCACCAAATGAAAAGGTCTCAGAACTCACACAGAAGTAAATCCTCAAGTCACTTTGCAAAACCTCTGAACCTCAGGTATCACAAAGTAAGCAGACAAGCTGAGTGACCACAGGAGCCTGATTTTCCTTCAGATAAAACTCTGTGTTCACAGATGGACTTACAGCTCCTTGCAAGTCACCCTGCTGCCTTTTGGAGAAGCCATATTCATACTCCAGCAGAGAGAAGGAGCCAAGACTATTTCACCTCAATAATTCTTTAACAATTTTGCTGACTACAGAACGGATAAAGATGGCAGACTTTTTGGCAGATGGAAGACAGGTGTTTACCTGGCTTTGGCTGGATGAGAAGATTAGAGGCACAGCAGTGATGGTATATCAGGGTGCTGGGGATTTGCTGGGAAGATAGTTTGAGGATTGCCTTCATCCTCTTTCTGCAAGTCCTCACCTATGCACAGGCAAGCATAAAATTGCATCCACAAAACACTTCTATCCTGATTTTTGAATGGAATAAGGCTTGGGCAGTGTGTCACATTTTGCCTAACTAGTCCCTTTAATTTCTTGAAATCATCACTCATTTTCAATAAAACTTGGCTGAGCAAAGATCTAAAGGTGTTGCCTTACCAACAGGTTTGGGAAAATACACAGTTGGGCAGAGAGTCTGCTCCAGAGAAGCAAGGACCATGGTGCCATCTCAGCCACCACTGGGGACAGGAGGCACAAGCACTTAACAGAAAGTCACCAGCCAGAGCTCACACTGTATTCTGCAGAAATTCCTCTGTCCTTGGGCTTGGTTTTGTTTCTGTAAATCAGCAAAGCTCCATGGAGACAGAAACGTGGGCTTAGTTGGAGAAGGGGTTCAGGAGCTTGCTCTCCTGCCTGGACCCCCTTGTGCTGGGAAGGAGCTGAATGCACATGGCAGCTTCTATCCAGTTCAGAGAAACCAATCAGAAAAGAGATTTCTTTGCTTCTGTTGCCCAGAAAATTCACAAATCAAAAGTTTAGAACTTCAAACTCACATTTTAACTGCAAAAATCAGCCATAAGCTCAGGGTTTCCTTTTCTTTTGACAAAGTATTTTTCTCCAACATCTTTAACTAATACATGCAAGCATAACTAATTTTGTTATTTTTGGTATTCTGACCTTGCAAAAACTCAAGACTAAAGTCTCTGCTCAACCATCTTTATTTCTTTTTGTGGCTCTCTGGTCTGTGAAATTGCAGGGTTGCTATAGGACCCAATACTGCTGGAATTTATCTGTTTAGAGAGAAGTGTGGTTTAATCTGTGCTTTGAAGAACAAAGCAGAACACACAAAAAATTACATGGACTGTGAAAAGAGATTATAAAGGAGAAAACAGGACAAAACAATGTAGGTCAAATTTGGGACTTAATCCAATATTGTAAATTTGTGGGTATGGGCACAAATGTTTCCTCTTTAAAATCAGTCATTTTCTCTGAGAGGGGCTGGTGTGTTTGTCAGCCAGCCCCTTGCTACAGGGATGGTCTCCCATATAGCAGGGACTTTCCATTTAAACCACACCATTAAATGTCTTCACCTCACAACTGCTGACACTCACAGGGCTCCTGTCACAGAGAAGGGGCCACTGAGAGCAGTGTCACTGTGCACAAAGCTAAAACATGGGGCAGAGCAACTGCAAGTTCACTGTTCACCAGCCCTTTATCCCTACAGGCACAAACCTTTACATTTCTAATTGAATTAACTCATTTCTACCTGTGGGAAAATCCCAGCCCAGTATCTCAGAGTGCGCTGCACAAGCCAATACACCAACATTTGTAACAACTGATGCATTAACTGGGATTTGAATAGAATCATTTAAGCATTAATAACATTTCCATCTCTGGAGATCAGGCCTTTTCACTTCCGTGAATTTTGACATCCTTTAGCAACTGAGCATATTGCTAACAAAAATCTAAGTAAAGCCAACACACCAAGCACTTGTCTGCATAAATACAAATGGAATCTGGGGATAAAATTAGTGCTACAGAGCCGTGAGAGTCTTTAGCACATGCAAAAGAATCTTAACATTTAGGGACAATACAGCAGATATATATTCTTAACTATTACACATATGAAATGCAATAATGGGTGAGACAACGATGCTCCAGGCCAGTATCCCACCATCTTCCACAGAAACTTTAGGAGGAAAGCTAAAGAACCTGTCTAGATAAGAAACACTACCTCAGGTGATCACATACCAAACCCCTAAGCAATTACTTGTGCTAAGAAACAAGAATCCCTTATTTTCATATATCTCAAAGCAAGTCAGGGAAACTAATGTTCAGGGATGGTTACTCCTGGCCTACAGATATGCACAATGTTGGGTTTGGGTGTGGGATTTTTTGTTTACCATAGCCTTTTTAATGGGAGTTTTTGTTTATTTGTTTTGGTTTTTTTAAGAGAAGTTAGGCCATATCTATGATTTCAATGAAATTTATGTTTAAGTTCAAATACATCTATTGCTGAGAACAGATTAACAAGTGATTTGTGCTTTTCTCATTCTGCATGCTCACTTTCTACAGGGCCATATATCAGAATCTGAAGTGCAAAACTGGGACTTTAGTAAAGGCTAGTTCAGAAAAAAAAGCTGTCCCTACCTCAGTTGTCTGTGGTAAGTACAGCAGAGAGTATTTCAAGCATTGATTCACTTCAGCTCGCACAGGAGAAGATGCATGGATGCATGTACAAGACAATTCACAACAGCATACCTGTGAGCTGCAAAGCAGCACTTCTGAGTGGGTTGGAAGAAAACAGCTGCTTCTGCCTGCTGCAAAGAAAAAAACACTCTCAATATTATAAAAATGTGTGCAAAAGAAGCCAGGGACCAAATGGTACTTGAAAGATAAGCAGGATGTTTTGAATAATGGCTGAAAGCATATGAGTCTACATTCCCTATCTTCCAAAAGACCTTGTGGGTGGGGAGAAACTATCATGACCTAAATCCTCATTTCCAGATGGATTTTTTTCTTTTTCCCTGATAGAGGCATGCCTAGTCACTGCAAATTATAGCATTTAAAGGGGACTGTGCTTTACAAAGATTTCTAGAAAAAAAATCTTCTGTGTGACTCCACATAGCAAGTAGAGGGAATAATGCAGCTGCTGGCTCATGACAAGTAAAAAATCTTCTATGGTTACTAGCAAAATGTGACATCCAGGGTTATTTTTCAGACCTGCTACAGTTCACAATATGGTCTCACAAATGGCTGTGCCAGCATAAGTAGGAGTGGGTGCAAGGGGGAAAGTGGGATCACTTCTTTCCAGCGATTTAATTAGAATCATAGGCTAGCATAAATAACAGAATTTCCCTGCCTGCTTATTTTTAACATTTCCATATATTTTCTTTTTTTGGCTCTAATCTTACAAGCAGCCATCGCTTTGGGCAGGACCAAGGGCTGATCCTGCCCTGCATCTGTTTGGATAGTGGCCTGCAGCCAGAACCACAGG
Source organism: Polioptila caerulea (assembly GCA_013397295.1). Taxonomy (NCBI): domain Eukaryota; kingdom Metazoa; phylum Chordata; class Aves; order Passeriformes; family Certhiidae; genus Polioptila; species Polioptila caerulea. The sequence continues at coordinate 54,693 of VYXF01000720.1, read as the reverse complement.
GGAAAAAGCATAAGAAATATGACAAGTTTAAAAGGACCTTTCCTCTGTCATCTTCCATTAACCAGTCATTTAGAATCTTCATGCAGAGCTCACTAAAACTGTGAAAGAATCATATCAGAAGAATTGCTCCTATAATTCATTGCTACTTAGAAGAGAGTTTTAAGGGAAAAATATATATAAATATATATAAATAGTAAAAGTCTAATTAAAGAAAGGCACCATCAACTGCAGTAATAATTGCAGTTCAAATACATGCACAAGCTGTCATATGCACAAATACAGATGGATTTCACCAGTCTGCAGGAAAAAAAAAAATAGCTCTCAAAAAACCTATACAGAGGGAAAAATAGTCATGGTAAAGCAGCCCCAAAGTAGTGGAAGGGTCATGCTCTAGAGGCACTCAAGCTTTAGCAATCTGGCTGCTGTCCCAGAGGGACTCATCACCCACACCACCTAGGTCAAACTGACAGCACAGATATCAGGGAAACTTCTCTCCCACGCACACAGCTATTAAACAATGATCAGTCTAGCTGCTTATCCAGAAAGATTCAAAAGATCTATCGTGGAAAATAAAACCTCATTGTTCTCAGCTTTTAATAATAGTTCTCTGAAAAGCATCTCGAATGATTGTGGCCACACAAGCTTTATGGGAGAGCAAATCACAGAGGACAGACCATACATCTTTGCCCTGGGAAAAGCCATGGAGCGTTTCTTCCTGGACCCAATGATAACTGGAAAAGTAACTTTGGTTTGGGAGCAGCTGGAGAGAGAAAAGAAGAGAATATCACAAAGGTTTTCAAACCATAATTGCTATGAAAATGTTGTCTTAGAAGTATCTGCTTGCTGCTTACTGCAGTACAGCAGCTCTCAAGGCTTTTAGATGCAGAAAGACCTCCAGCACCACCAGGAGCATGCAGAATCTTGTCACTATATGACTTAATGTAACTCTCCCCTTTCCTTCCTCTGCCTCCAATGAACTAATGTCCTGGGGTTTCTGCGAGTATTCACCCTAAAGCCTTCCCAGAATGTACCCTGACATATATAAATAGAAGCAGGCACATGAAAAGTCAACTGATACAGATATTGTGGGATGTTAGTGAAAAAGGGAACAAAAAAACCCTGCAGAACTTGCCTTCACCAACTGCCCTTCCTTCTTTTAATGATTTTTTTTTTTTTCTACTTAAGTATAAATAGTGCTTTAATGGTTTCCTTGAGACAAACTATTTGGACAAATATTTATGGAGTTAATAAGGAATTCCCTGTTCTGTGAGTAGGTAGATGTTTAGACAGTTTGATATTGGAAACATTACACAGCCTGTGCTGTAGCAGTTCATAGGAAAGTTTGATGCAAGATCAGTTTCCTTTTCCAGTCATGTCACATTGCAATTCATAGCAGTAAACCATGAGGTTGCAGCTCCAAGGAAAGCATCCTGCAGCAGCAAAGGACATGTCACTGCAAATAGTACCATTATCCAAGCACAGTTTGCAGGTTTTGGGGGTTTTTTTGGGGGGAGGGGGTTGTTGGGTTTTTTGTTTGTTTTTTTTTGTTTTTGTTTTAGGGTATTT
>VYXF01000720.1:33517-53087 GCA_013397295.1 Polioptila caerulea | reverse complement strand
TTTTTTTTTTTTTTTTAATTAGACAACAGAAAGGATAAGGGACCTCAAACCCTCCCACTTACTAGTAGCAGAATGGTCAGACCTTAACCCAAACCAGGAATCCACTGGATGAGGTGCTGCTAAAAAAACCTGAGTCTTTTGCCTTTACAGAAGTCACCTTTTCCTGCTTACCTGGAAATATAATCCACAGGTAGTTATTTTGCATCCTGTATCCCAAGCTCTGCAGGAGAGACCTAATGTTTTTTCCCCTGCTGCAGATGCTCAAGATCTTCATCCAAGCTCTCTACAGGGCGGGATTCAGCCAAGTAATACACTGGCTAATATTGCTAATAAATAGGAAAATTTTATTAAAACAACCCCCACCCCCACCCTGGATGCACAGTAACATGAAACATTTCCCCATCATTGTTCAATCATCGTTCAAACAGGAAGCAGAACAAGACTTTCATTTTGAAGTACCATTTTATTTTCTATTAGGTTTGTATACAGAGCTCCAGCCTAGTTCAGACAAACTGTGCACTGCAGTAGCTGTGGGGACAGGGCTGTTTGCATGCTGTGCCTTTGCAAGGCCACCTGGGGTGGGTTTGCAGGGCAAGGGTTTCGTAGCAGCGTTGGGCGGGGGGCACAGGGGTGGCTTTTGTGAGAAGACACCAGAAACTTCCCCGTGTCTGACAGAGCCAATGCCAGCTGGCTCCAAGACAGACCCACCCCTGTCCAAAACGGAGTCCATCAGCAACAGTGACAGCAGATCTGGGACAAAGTATTTAAGATGGATGAAAAAAAACCTGTGCAACTGCAGCTGAAGAGGAGAGTGAGAATGTGTGAGAGAAACAGCTGTGCCAACACCGAGGTGGGCAGGAGGTGCTCCAGGCACCAGGCCTGAGCTTCCCCTGAAGCCCATGATGGGTCATGGTGGAGCAAAGGTCTACCTGCAGCCTGTGGCGGATCCCATGCTGGAGAAAGGGAATGCCCAAAGGTGAGCACACGGAAAGCCCATGCTGGAGCAGGATTGCTGGCTAGTGACTCCATGGGTGACCCATGCTGTTGGAGAAATCAGAGGAGAACTGCCTCCTGTGGGAGGGACCCCACAAAGGAGAGAAGGGTGTGAGGAAACCTCACCATGAGGAGCAAGGAGTGGCAATGACTGATGAACCGACCACATTCCCTGTCCTCCTGCACCATTGTGGAATGGAGATAGAGAAAATCAGGAGTAAAGCTAAGCCCAGGAAAAACAGAGGATGGGAAGAAACTATTAAAATTTGGGTTTATTTCCCATTATCCTACCCTGATGTGATTGGTAATAACTTAATTTTTCTCCAAGTCAAGTCTATAATTGGTGATCAATCTCTCCCTGTCCTTATCTTGACCCATGAGCCTCCTGTTTTATTTTCTCTCCCCTGTCCAGCTGAGGAGAGGAGTGATGGAGCAGCTTTGGTGGACACCTGGTCTCCAGCCAGGCTCAACCCACCACACCACCGCCTCTACTAAGCACCACTTTACACGCTTTTCAGAACACCAAAGCAGTGAAGTAGTATTTGCACAAAAAAGTTGCATTATAATAGCAAGAAATGTGTAAACATTTTTAGCGTTACTCAAATACAGCATCTACTTTGAACACTGGGCCACATCCCTACAAGATAATGCATGTTATGGGAGAGCTCTCAGAACAGGGTCTTGTTGTGTTTGTAGGATACACTGAGGGCTGCTGTGAAGTCCCCCTGGGCATTCTACAAATCCCCTGCTCAGCCTTTGAGCCAAGGGCTGGTTCTGTTTTGACCAACACAGTCCAGATATCCATAAGCAAATGGCACCAAAGGAAGAATTTGTCCAAACCACAGATAAACTTTATCTTTCAGCTTCATAAAACATGTCCTTGGTATTGGCTCTTGCTGTTGTTCTGTGATAATTCCAAATGGCCAAAACTTCCAAAACTTTTCAAAGTGACCTCTGGTTGTGGTCACCTGCCTCAACACCAGGGATCAGACTTTCTCCAGGAGACAACACAGGAAAGTCCTCTTGAAGTTAAAATGGCAACAGGGAGTTCACTGCTGTTGAAACCAGACAGCATGAACCAGCTTTTTAGATTACTGAGAAATCTACAATCCAGTTTTTAATTTGAAAGTTTAAATATAGGAAGTTCACCCTAGAGCTTTGTGTTGCTGGCCCCTCTGTTAGAGCATAGTCCATAAGTCAGAACTCCAGCTGTTCAGGTTGTGGCTGCATCAGCATTTGATTTGCTCAGCCACAATGCTGAAAGCCCTCCATCACTCACTGTTTTGTGGTCTCTTCCTCAAGTACCTGTTCCAGTAAGACTCATTTGCAAATCAGAGGTTAAATGTGGTCCAGACCAGGTCCAACAATCAATGCATACCGTACTATGGTAGGGGCTAAAATTGATTTCATGGTTTTTTGCCTGTAAATTAATTTCTATTTTAAATAGCTTGATTGAACTTGAACATATGGGTACTTAAACTTCCCTTAAAAGTTCCCTTGTAAACCAGAGTTTTGGATCTCATTTCTCTCAGTGGCATAGCAGGTAAAGAGGAGAGAGCACACCCATTTGATGTTATCTAGGGAAGTAAGAAATGAGCACAATGAGCCTCGCTGCTTTTTTGTTAATCCACCCTCCACACCTGCCTACACAACAGCAGTAGAGAGTGCACTCTCTTTGCCTGCAGCATTCATTCCACTATGGCAGAAATAATGGCTTTTGTGCATTCTGTACTCTCAGATCCTGACAATCCATGGTCAGACATACACACACTGATGCCTGGTCTGGGTCTCCCATCACAGCCAGGTTTCTGGCATAGCTTTAATAAACTATCAAACTACCTATTTTGAAAGCAAGATAAGGAGGAGGAAGAGAAGAGGTAAGCATGAACTATTTCACGAACTTTACAAACCAAGAAAACAGGTCACAATTCTGTCCAACCAAGCCTACAATCCTCCTCAAGATGCACAGAAACTATTCAAAGCATAAATACTCAATGAATGCCAAATTTGCACAGTCAGGCAGGTTTCTTCTCTCTGCAGGAGCTTAAGGAGGGTCTCTCCACATTGCTTACATTTTGTTTCCACGTACAAAAAGTCTCTGAGAGGTATTTATTCCATTCACATGAAAAAACAATTTCATGTACTTGAAAGACAAAAAGGATGGCAGCACAGAAAGTTTTCTTCATTACAAAGTGTTTTTCCATCAGGCAATTATTTATAAGAACTTTTGTTAACACTGGAGTTGAGGCTCTGGAACAAAGTGGATATATTGTTTACTAGCTTTGCCAGTCAATCTCCTCTTACAAAACCTCTCCCTTCCCCCTCTCCTTTTCCAGCCAAGCCAGTCCCTTGCATAGCTCAGGAGTTTCCTTTGTCACCAAGATCTCCTTTTCCACAAATTGTCCCTTGAATAATTCCATCTTCAATGTAGTGGCCCGAGATATCCGTGCTCCTGCAGAGAACTGTGGAGGGGATCCGAGATGAGCGTCTCTCCTGGCTCTTATCCTCAGAGGAGCAGCAAATCATCCTTTTCATGGTAGCCCACATCTCATCATCTTTGTATGAATAAATTATTGGATTCATGACAGAGTTCAACAGGGCCAGGAGAAGAAACCACCTTTTAACATGCTGAATCCCACAGTCAGTACAGTTCAAGCCATCAAGCAATAAGACGACCAGGCCAGGGGTCCAGCAGACAACAAAGGCACCTAGAAATACAGGAGACAAAAAGAAAACCAAACCTGACTTCAAACTTCTAGGGTTTTGGAGTGCTTAATATCTTACAAGATCATTGAGTCTGTCAAAATTCTATACAAAAATGAGAAAAGCAGGAGAGGACAAAATTCTAATGACAGCAGCAAGATTATATCTGCTACAGCTCCTCTGCCAAGCCCTGAGCAGGAGGCAGGGCAGCTCTCAGAAGACTGCGAGTAAGAATCTGAGCTACTGACTGCATCAACTCAAACACACATGGGAAAAGGTCATCACAACAGTGATTTATCCATGCTGATAAATAAACAAGAGCTCTGGAGCATTTAAAAACAGAGAACTGGCATTTGAACACACTTCCTCTATTCATCTCTCTCATGTACTGGAGAAGAAGATATCAGGTGGTTTGCTTCCACCACTGCCATAATTTGATCTAAAGAGACAAGCTCCTGCCACCCTCCAGCTGACTCTGCAGTGCCAGTTAGTAAGACAGATGTCACATAATTTACACATGTCCAGGTAGGAAACCCAGAGCCAGTGAAGGGTGCATGCCACTGCCTACAACACACAAGCACTGCAGGCTCCCCAGTCAGAGCTGAGCCCTTCTGCTGCTCCCTCCCAGGCCCTGCATGCTGAGACACAGTAATTGGGCTGCAGAAAACAACATTAATTACACAGGAAAAGGGAGGAGGAAACAAATAGATGAATTGGTGAAGGTGAAGTGGAAGATGCAGCAGTCAGGGCAAAGAAATTAAGGGGCAGGAAAAAAAAAACCAAAAGCAAAACACAAAAAGTATGAGGAAGTAAGTGCATAGTGGTGGGGGAAGAGAAAACTCCGCAAGAGAGGCAAAAAAAAAAAAAAATTAAAGGGAGAATAAGGGAAATCTTAGACACACTGAACACAGCACAAAGAAAGCATTAAAACCACAGCTTAGAAGGCAGTTCAATATTGCATTTGCACCATCCCATGTTCCTGCACACCCACACTGTAAGTGAGGGAGAGGAGGGGTAACATTGCTACCAAATGCAGCCTTGGTCACAAGTTGGAGGGGGGCCCTGGGCTGCCCCATCTGCCCCTTGGTCTCCCTGCTGCACTGCACCCCGTGATCCCTTGCCCAGAGCCCAGGGAAGGAGTAGCCATATGCATAATACTAACTTAGCACAAGCCACAATTGCTGTCTGACATACAGAAATAGAAAATTACAACTCTGCCCAGCAGTCACAGTTTGAACAATGTACTGAGGAAATTCCAATCACTTATCACAGCAGAGTTTCCCCATTTTGGAGCTCAGGGAAGAAAAAAAAATATTCAACAAATAACAGCATCTACATGCCTAAAAGCTCTCCTGGGGATGGGGGTATCTGTTCAGCACTTGTGGTAAAACAAGCAAGTCTTGTTTTACCTCATCTTTTAGAAGCTGCTGATGTTCCCACATCCCAGCTGTGGAAGCCAGCAGTGGGAGGGAGCCTGGATCACAGCAGGAGCCAGGCAGTGCCAGAGCCAGTGCCCAGCAGCACCTCAGGCACCCCACCAGCCGTGCTGCACACACGGGCTGGTGTCAGCAGCACTGACACTTCTCCCCATCGAGACTGGAGTGGACATGGCCCATATGACAGGCAGGCCATAATGGTATGTTAAGTGGATTTGTGTGATCTAGCAAGCACTAGGATTGCTGGAAAACGCATCCAGGACGAGGAATTGTAGATCTTGCTGCAACCTTGTGCTCCTTGACTACAGACAAAATTCAACTGATCTACTCTGTTCTAGGCAATACTGAACAGAAAGGCAAGCAGCCACTTTCTTCAGAAATGGAATTTTCTACTCTGCTGTACCAAGATTTTTGTGATGCTAAGTCCTAATTTCATGGTGTTAGTTTTGAGATACTGGTTAACATCAGTAACATTCCTCCATTGCCCACTGGCATCAGGAGCTGCATGCTGCTACCACAACACTTGTTTTCCCTGCTCAGTCTCTGTACTACACACTGGTTTGGTTTCTGCTTGCTGAATAAGCAGCTGTGAGCAGGGCACCAGCTCTCTCTTATTGTCTTCAATGGAGAAAACACTGCACACATTTGCTATCCTGGGGGTCACCAGAAGATCCCATTGGTTTTAACAAGTGCTGTAACCCAACCACCGAGACAGTACTGTGCCTAGTTAAGTATCTCAGCAAGTGTTTGGGCACACAGCTTTCAATACCTACCAAGGGTCACTGGAAAAGCTGCCAATCCAGCAGCTCCACACAGAAACTGAGATGGTAACAAACCTTCCTTAGAACAGACACTGAAAGCATTTTGACCACTTGTACCAAGCGTGCAAGGTGCAGCCATGCTGTTATGAAAGTCAGCAGGAGAGGAAAGAGACCCCAAAAGGCACATTTAACCAAAGACACAGAAATCTCTCCCTCAAATAGAACCCAAGACTGCAGTCAGGAGTAGACCATGAACTCGTAGAGTGTGTCCCTGTCTATCTATACAAGCAAAATCCTAAAAGGTTTCCACTACAAAAGGGAAGATAAAAAACACCTGCAGGCATGCCTCCACACATTTCCCATGACTGAAAACAAGGACAGGGCAATGCAGTGACAGTGTCCAAGTTACTGGATAATGCTTTCTTGGGGTTGCTGCTTTGACTCCATCAAAAACACATTTTGCTCTTAGTACCACAGAGATGAAAGAGAGATGTGCCTCAGACTCGCAGCCTTGCTCAGATTTTGTTATTTTTACCACCAAGCTTTCAGAGGGAACTATGGTTAAGCATAAAAATATACCTTAGTCTCAGCCCTTCGGCAATTTTCTTGTTTGCAGAATATTTATCCCAGAGGAGCTCCCCTCCCTGACAAAATGCCACACTCCAAAAATAATTTAACTTCTGAGAGTCTTTAAAATTCACAGAAGTGACATGAAATACAGCCTGACTGCCACATGGATTAGAACAACTTGGAGTCTTTCCACATGATTATGGGAGATCAGGTGTCACAATGCCTCAAGGTTAGAGGATTTTCCATTAGATTTAACCATGGAATTTCTTGTCGATTACATCATCTCTGTTTAAAAATTAATTCCTGTGGATCTGGAAGCACTACTGATGCTTCAACAGCATCATTTCATAAACTCCTGCACATCAAGGATGTCCCTGAGCATGCCAACAAGCGAGAGGGAAAAAAAAGTGCAGCAGGTTCCAGCTGCCAATGCCACATGTGCGACAAAGTTAAAACAGCAAGTTACCAATTAAACTATAAATTCACTGAAACTGAAAATCATCCCCTCCAAAGCTGCTATTTCAGCAGGAATCTCGCTGCCAGGTTCAGAAGGGCTACCACAGACACAACCACCTGAAAATCACATACCCGCACACCTGCAGCCACTCTTCTTCAAAGCTACAGTCACAGGCTGAGCTGGGATTATGCCACAAGGTCATCCCAAGAGGATTTTAGCCCTTTTTTCTTGGTTTCACATCTTCCAGTTTCAACTAGATAACTCTCAGTAGTTCAGCATGCCAAAGGGAAAGCCTTACTCCTGTGGCAAGATGGACTATTTTAGGGGTTATGGCAGGAATATGCAGATGACAGGGCCTTGACTCCCAGCCTCTGGAAGGGACCCTCTAAGCCTAAGTGATGCTGCAAAAAGCCACCTGAAGCTGTGGTCACCAGGAATCCATGAAATGACACTAAAATCTCAATTCCCCCAGCTCTCAACTGTAGGGCCACAGGAGGAGAAAGAACACACAGAGAGGACAGGGATGTTTTGCTGGAAGGGCAGCCAGCCACAGCCAAGCCTTCCCAAGGAGGGAGCAGGAGGAAGCTGGGAGGAGCAGCATTCCAGCAGTACCTAGCTAGACACAGCCTCCTTCCACACAGCAGCAGAGGAGAAGGACTTTGTCCTGAATCTTCCATGAAACCAATAGAGCACATGAAAAAGAATGGTGGGGTTTATTATGCTTTATCCAGCACAGCATCTTGGAATGAGCTTTTAGTTAAGACACTATCAGGCATGTACTCCAAAGCATTTTCAGATGTTTTAGAAAAACCCATTAAAAATAACTGCTTTGGGCAAAACCCATGTGCTGCATATAGCTCTAGGCTCTTTCATCAGTGATTATAAGCAGAATTTTGGAAGAATCCTTTTGGTCACTTGGTGACTCCTGTGGTGATTGGGAAGTCCAGAAAACAAGCTATTTGGTTTTTAATATGTTTTGCATACAGCGCTTGAATGACTTGGCCAGGAGAGCACATTTCAAACTGTTTAAAAAAATAAGTTCTCTTTCTTGGAAATAAATGGTTATAAAAAGCCCCTCAGAGTCAAAATTTGATATGAAGGAAAATGCCAAGATACATTTCCTCTGGACCATGAGCTTGAAGTAGACTGTACATCCAGGAACACCAGCACTAATTCAACTTCTTTGGAAGCAGGCTCTGTTTTGGTTTTGTTTCTGATTGGCAAAGTAAATATACAAAATTATGATCTCTAAAGTAGCACCCAGGTTAAGCTAAATTTGCCTGGCCCAGAACACAATAACATTAAATGTTCTGCCTGAATTATGGTTCAATTTCTTGGCTGAAAAGCCATATGCTGTGAGTAAGAGGAAGCTAATGCTGAATTTCAAACCAACTCCTAAGTTTCTAGGAAAAGGAATATCAAGTTCAAAATGGGATTTTAAGTGGGGTTTACTTGCACGCAGCGGCAAGGCCACAGAGAACACCAAAGGCTTACCACAGGCTAAAGGACCATGAGCAAATGGCAGCCACCATCCCTGTCCCTCCGACTCCCACATCAGCTGCAGGGTGCAGTTCTGCCTTCAACAGAAATGCTCAGAGAACTGCTTTTTAAAAGTGCTCTCTTTTCTGTCTCTTTCCAATACAGCAGTTAACTACAGTCTGGTCATCCCTATGCATTAGGGCAGGATGATATTCGGAGCAATTCAGTTTTTCTGCAGGGATTTTCTCCTTCCAGATGGATGGTTTAGGTTTCATTGCAGAAGAGCTTAGATTTAGGGGCAAAAGACCAAACCTTGCTCTTGCAAGTCAAGGGCGGGGGGGGACAGGAACAACCACCAAATTGACTCTCAAAAGAAGAACGGCTGAGGAAGAACTTAGAAAGAAAAGGCTCTGGCAGTGGACAAGCCAGCTCCAGAAGACACAGAAGTATAAGTGAGAACCTTGTACGTGCTTGAACTACCAGTCTACTTTCTTTTACACTGTGAAGTTTAATGATTTCAGCATCTGAAGCTTTTTAAGACATCATTTGGTAGACAAAGGTGTTATGTAGCACAGCACAATTATTTCAGAGAAAAAATAAAACAAAATCAGTTACCAGACTGTGCAAAGAGCATCCAAAAACTGCAAGGGGAAGAAAGCATCCTGAACTTGAACTTCTTACCCTGGCAAGGCCTACCTCCACAAAAAATTACACTTTTCTCCCAGAGCTCTCTAATCTTCCACGCTGCAGTAAGACACAGCTCTGTCCCAGGTATACATGACCACCAGCTTTCCCAAAAGCCCCAGCTTTGCTGCATTGGCTTATCCAATCTCAGAAAAGCTGGTAGAGCAGTAAAGCCATATTTGAGGGTTTAGAGTCACCACCACTTGAGCCTAGCTTCACAAATGTCTCAGTGTACCTCCAGTTCCACCTGCTCACACAATATCTGGTTTCTAGGACACATATTCTTCAAATTCAAGTAATTCTGGGGAAAATTGACTGCTACAGCTGGTATTTGTTCCAAGGAGCAGTCACCTGCTCTCTTCATCTCTAATTTAATGTGCACTACATCACAATTCCCCGATGAAGTGATCTGAGCTGCTCAAGTATCAACAGAGTCTCTAGGGAAGAGCCCAGGGCAAATCTCATGTTATGATTTAGAGACCTAAGGCTAGACTGTACCATATTATCTAGAAGTATTTTGTACCATGCAATATCCACAGAATGAAAGTGAATCCTTCCCTAGCAAACCTCTATCAAAGCCATAGACCCACCAGCCATTCTCTCCTTTCCCTAGGTAAGATGCATTTCCAGGGGAAAGAAGTTTCTATGTCCAGGAAACAGCCAAGAGGAAGATATGCAAAGAAAACTATCAACATCCAACATTAATGCTCATGGCCTTGTGCAAATATTAAAAAATACTATTTGGAAAATATTCTACTAGGTAATTTTAAACCTTCACAAGCCTTTCTGCAAAGGGATTTTATATCTTCCTGCTTAAGAAAAAAACAAACAAACAAAACCAAAACAAAAATAAACCAAAAACCTTCACAATTTGTGTTTTGTAACAAGGCACCTACACTTTTCTTCTATGTGTTGACCAGTCCTGTATCTCATGTTTTTGCAAAGTGCAACAGCTATTTCACTGCCTAAAGCCCACAGAAGTCTAGATGCCTCCAGCACGTAAAAGTTCAGTGAGGTTTTTCTTGTGTTAGGAGGGCTGAGCAATTTTTGTGGAGTGTTTTGTTGGTTTGTTTCAAATGAAAACTAAACCAAACTTACACAAACCAATTCACAGGCACTGCCTGCCCTGCCCACCATGGTTTTCAGTCTCTTACCTAAGACAGTCATGACAGTCTTCATAAGCTTCACAGGGGTTCTCCTCCGGCTAATGGACCCACTAGTGTGCGATGACAAGACATTGGTTTTCCTCTGGACGTACATGTAGATTCTTATGTAAACCACCACCATAATGAAGAAGACAACCAGGTTTAAGACACTCCAGAACACCAGGTAACTTCTGCTGTAAATGGGCGCCAGGGATGAGCAGACAGTAATGTCACAGAGGCAGTTCCAACCCAGGGTTGGAACAGCACCCATGAAAATAGCAATGGCCCAAATTGATATGATTAAGAAGGTGACTCTCTTCTTGGTGAGATTGCTGTGGATCTTCATCCGCATGATGGACATGTGGCGCTCCACGGCGATGACGAGGAGGTTCACCAGGGATGCCGTCAGGCTGGTGTCCAGCAGACCCTGGCGCAGAAACCAGCGGTTCACTGTCAGCGTCTTGGACACCGGGCCCGTGTTGAACATCAGGAAGACGTAGGCAATTCCAGCAAAAAAGTCTGCAGCTGCTAAGTTGGCCAGAAGATAGTAAAAGGGAAAATGAAACCTCTTGTTCTTCACCACAGCTGCTATGACCAATGAATTGGAAATAAAAATGAAAAGGCAGAAAAATGTCCCAAAGCATAGAACACCAATGAGCTGTGGCCCTGTCCACTCATCCGCTGTGTCCGTCTTTGTCCTGTTGTAGAAAAAGTCCATGCGCCTGTCATAGTAGCATTCGTTCATCCTGGATTAAAGTCCCTGCATCCTAGGAAGGGTGGAAGGGAAGAAGAAAGGAGATTACAATCAGCTAATAATCCTTGCTTCAATCACCACACCTTCCTTTTTGGGGGACAAGGGGTTGTGACGGGGACAAAAGAAGGTACTTGGAGGCCTTAAGTAAAAATTCAAACTGTACAGGGTTGATTCAGAAGATATTATGGAGGACCACAGTGCATGAAGCTTGGATGAATCAGGAATTATAAAAGATTTTGCTACTTAAAAAATTCCAGCACATTTCTTTTGCACTAGCAGTCGTACTGTACAGGCAACAAAGTGGAAGTTAAAAAAATTACTTTTTGGAGGTCATGGAGAAAATCTGAGCAACAGCCAAGCCATTTTTGCTGTGAAATCTCCTGCTTGAGCCACAGCCCCATCATTATTTCCATTTCTCAGTGTAGCCAGTTGGGATAGGGAAGCATAAATCATAACTCTTCCATTTTAGTGACTAAACAATAAAAGGCTCATTGCAGAAAAAATATTTCTTGGTTTTTCAATTATATACTAACAAATGTAAAAAATGTATGTATATAAGATACTACAGGCATATATATTCTGAGCACATATCTGTTATTTACTACTAGAGGACTTAAGTACATGTGCTGAAAAGGGAAAAATATTTTCTACATATTTGACTATTTTAAAGCCAGGAATTATTTTACTGGGCTCTCAACCCACGGGCTTGTGAGCACCACACAGCTCAGTTATCTTTAAAACCAAAATCCAGTTCCCTACCCAACCATAGGTTAAGCAAGCCCCAGGAACAGCGGTGGTGCTGGCGTTTTTTTCTCATACCCACTCAGCACTAGTTTGGACACAGGGCTATTAAAACTGATGACGGAGAGGGAGACCAAGTTCCAGTTTACATCACGTTTCTGCTACTCTGGCAAGGTCACTGTCAGCTGCCTTGGCAATTTTACTGCCTTTTTTATGAACCAAACTGAACCAGGACTAATTTTCACAGCAGATCTGACAGCAATTACTCATGGCTGCTGGCCCCATGCAGGGTCTCACAGCACAGAAGGGAGAGTTTGGGTCTGATCATCATTAGCCCTCACATTCACTATCAGTATCTGAAGGGTTTTAACAACTCATTAATAGATATTGTATAGTTTTAGCAAAACCCAGGAACATAGCCATGGCACAAGATCCTAATTATGTTAGATATTACACAGAGTAGCAACCAACAAAAAATCTGGAAGAAGTTACAGGCAGAAAGATTAAAGAAAGCACAGGCTTTCCACTTCTGCAGCTGAACTTGACAACCAATGTTGACAGATAAACATCAGGTTCACTTGGTCTATTATGATCCTGTGGTTATTTTGCAGTTAAATCTCATCTCCCCAGGGACTAGGAAGCAAATTAAACAATCCCCAGCAGGCTGGTTAATGCACCACTGTTATATTAAAGGTTCCTTCCAAGCTTTAAGCTGTAAAGGTCCATCTTTTGTCATTTATGTTATGCTATCTGTGTTATTTCACACAATATTTACAGTAATTTTAAATAAAATTACACTATTCCAGAATTAATATTTTCAGGAAATTTAACTTTTCTAATATTCCATTTTTCTGAACTAGCTCCTGAGCCTTTTTTCCTTGATTTTTCTTATTTCCCACCTAGTAGTCCACATAAAAACAGGCCACTTAACATTGTTGCCCATTTTATCATCCTCAGGAACCTGGCCAGCCACTTATTTTACAAAAGACTATATTACTTAAAGCATCAAATTTAAGCACAGTCAGAACTAAGAACAGCTACTTAAGGACAAGAAGTGGAAGGAAACAAGCAAATCATCCCTTGTGCCGAAATATTACAGAGCATCCCTCCATCTAAAAATAAAAAGCCTCAGCAGTGCAGATCCACTGCAATGAGTCAATGGAATTTAACGCCCACGGCTCCCTGTTCACGGCAACCAGGGGGAGCTGGGCAGTCAGTACATTCCCCATTCTCACCTAGGAAGTACTCAAATATTAAATTCAGTCTGTAAGTGGCCAGAAGTCCCTAAGGAGCGGCAGACAACAGTGACTGGAGTAGCCTAGTGCTGGGAACCCCGCCAGCAGAGAAGCCTCTGCTCTAACACATCAAGGCAGCAAAGGACTTACTGAGCTTGACATTAAGCTTTTACAGAACAGCCCAAATGCCTGCAAATAGAAGCAGCATTTTGGGCAAGAACGGCAGGGTAAAAAAAAAAATGAAACCAAAAAACCCAAAAAAACTGTGAAAATTACAGGGAAGGTTTTCTGAACGTGTTGTATCTTACTGAGTAATCATCTCAACAGATGAATGTCTTGCTTGCAGTGACAGGAGAATAAAGAAATCTGCACATGCTTTTTGCACCTCATCTGTTTAAGAGCTTAAAGAAATCCAAAATATCAACTATGAATTTATTCTAAATACTTCAGCTTAATTAGGTCCCATCCTTATTTGAAGTAGTAACCAAATAAAAAAAAATATTCACACATCCATAACTCTCCACTGAAATAATTACACTACAAACACTTACTGTCACACAGCAGAGCTCAAATGACAAATGATTTTGAAAGAGATGTCTTGAGGTGTTGAGGTAAGATGAGAAGGAGTAGAAAAGCATCCAGCTGAGGTCTCAGAGTCACAGGGCAGACTCTGGAGATTTCCAAAAGGAAGGTGCACCAAAGCAGAAGCTGAACTGGAGCTAGTTTAAATCCCAGTCCTTTGAAGTGGAGATGAAGCACTTGGCCACCTGCACCAGCCTGTGTGCAAAAAGCACTTACAACACCAGGGGCCTTGCAGACAGTGGTTTCCTCCACACCTTTATCTGAAGTCCTCCCAGCAGAATTAGCCTGGTCTCAGGGGAGCTGTACAGCCGTGACAGAGCTATGCAGCTGAATCCTCAGTGGTCCTGCCCCAGTCCACACCAGGCACGAGATAGGATATCCCATAATTACTGGCATGTCACATGTCCTGGCAGGACTTTCTTCTCCAGGTCTTCTCTTCTGCAGCCAAATCAGAGATGCTTATTTTAATCAGGACAGGTTTAAACTTAAGAAGAAAAAAAATAACCCTTAAATATAACCCTTTATTAAAAATAGTACTTAAATATTACATATTTCAGATCTGTTTATTCAGTATCTGTTTATTAAGCAAGAATTTGAGTATTCAGGCAAAATATTGTTCAAAGTTAGTAGGAAAACAGCTGAACTTGTCAGTCCAGACTTAAAAAGGCAAGAGAGTCATCCAGAGTCTGCAGCAAAAAGCTCCCCTGCTGTGCTGCTCACTTAAGAATTACCTTATTTTGCTTTAAAATTAGCTCTCCCAAGCTTCTTAGTTCATGGAGTTTTTTTTAATGAGAAAGGACAGCAAACAACCTCTATTCACCTGTTCTACACCACTTGGTGTTTCCTATCCCACCGTGCAGACCTCCAGCAGTTATCACATATTGCATATTCTACAGGTGAGTTGAGCTAACAGCTTGCTCTTCTACTTGCAGGCAAATACATCAGAACTTGCCAAGTGCCAAAAGCATACCCTTGTCCAAAAGGTTCTTTTCCTCATTTCAATTTATGTAATTACCTCATTTCAAACAATAGTGGCCACAAAGATCACAAATCGATGGACTATGAACTGCATTTTCCTCTACCACACTTGAGCAAACATTCAAGCTTTTTCTTTTTTTTTTTGAGTGGGAAAAAACCTCTTTTCCAAAAAATCTCAAAGGCTTTGGGATTTTAGTTTAACTGTTTTCAAACACAAAAGCACACTTTAAAAATTCTTCCCAAAACATAACACTTTGAACTTTGTCTTAATGAGTTTGTGTATTTTAATTGATTATTAATTCCTCTATGAACGTATAAATCCTACGAAGTCAGAATATATTCTTCACTGTTCTTTAAATAAAAGTTAAGAATTTGCATGAGTATGTAGGAATATATTACACTAGCTACCTAAACAAAGAGTGAAATAAAACATCACCTAGATAATGTTTTCGACAAAAGGTTTGGCCAGTTGCAAGCTAGCATGTTTTAAAGGTTGTTATTCAATTGGAATCTTGTTTGCTTCTATAAATTCACTAAAAATCTGTATATTTATAATGAAACTTAATATCAGTTATTTAAGTCAAGGATTTTGCTGATTGAAACTCTGATTAAAAATATCTTTAAGTAATTTTGATTAAAAATTAAATCTTGCCTGTAAATCGGCTCTAAGTTGAGTTACTCATTATTAATGCAAACATTTCTGAAGGAAAACACAAATAGTATTTTAATGATAAAGTCATTATAAAATTTAGCCTGCAAGCAATAATGTGATTCATGGCACACCCCCATGGTTGTCTGCGTCTTCCCTGTCCATTAAAAAACCAAGATGTTCCAATACATTGGCTACAACTTTATTGAAGGGCTGCCGTCAGTTTGGGAGACTTTGATGGCTTCTGTCCTGTTTCTGAATAAATGCAAGAGGGAGGGAGCAGACAGGTCTGGGTTGGCACAGAAAGCTACTATTAGAGGATTCAAGCCAACTTTAGGTATGGACTGAAAGGTCTTGAGTGCAAAACTGAGTCTACAAGTAGGATGATAGTGGTGAAGCCCTGCAGCAGGGCAGAAAGTCTTCTTGGGGGAGAGGGAGGGGCATTTCCCCAGGCAGAACACAGCCTGGTTTACTGCTGGTTTTCCTGAGCTGGAGCAGGAATTTCTGTGCAGAATTTCAGGGTCGTTCTACACCCAAAGTGTAGACTCTGGAACAGAGAAATCACAAAGCCAGTACAGTCCGGGCAGGTCTGTGGGATGGTGCAGAGGAGCAAACTGTGCCCAGGCTCAGCCTGCAAAGCAGGCAGGCTGCCAGCTCTGCCTTGAGCACTTTGCCTCCTGGCTCCTCTTCTCCATTAGCAAAGACCAGGTATTAAAATACAGATCACTAAAAGATTTTGGAACTTACTACAAAGGTTGCTCTGCAGAAAGCTGAGTTTATCACACTGACTGATCACAGGCACAGGTGGCAGAACAAGAGTCACTTGAAACAGTCTCTCCACATTCAGACTGTCTTTGCAGAGAAATAGCAGCAGCAATTGCATACTTGCACATATTCCTTTGGCTTTTTAAATTCACCCTACAAGCAGCAGATGGCTCTTAAAGGAGTGTCTGGAGGCTTGCAGCCTGTGCAGCCCCTGCCAAGGCTCCCTGCAGCACTGCATTTGCCTGCCCGCACCCTGTGCCACAGGCAGACACCAAAACCCTCTGTCCCATGCACTTCTTCTGATAAATCACCACTGCTGCTTTTGTTTTGCTCATTGTTCAGAAGGTCTCTCTCACCTTATTCCCCAGAGGAAGGCACAGGCAGAAGGCAGCCAGGGTGCTGGGCAGCCAAAGCTACACACACCAGCAGTACCAGCTCAGAATGGAATCTGAGTTCCTTGGTTCCTTGTTCCCCTCCACACCCTGCTACACGTATGGCCACAGAGGGAAACACAACCAAGTGATTGCACAGTAACCCAAGAAACCCATCCAGGTTACCTCAGCTTAGAAAGAAATACCAGTGCAGAAAAGGGTGTGTAACACAGCAGAAGCCAAAAATGTTAATATGTAACTGTAAGGAAGTTTTGTGAGGTAAGTGCTCTGGTTCACTTTTAATTGTCTTTAATAGTTTATTGATATTATAACCAAAATTAATTTAGAGAAACAAACTGAAAGGAAGACATAGAGAACACAAAATTATGCATACAAATATGTCTAAACTAAAGTTTTTTTTATCTGGTACTACTAGAGGATGTAATCGAAGCCAACATTCATTTAACAGGTTTTACAGAGACAAATTATCTCAGAAATGCAACTGTTTTACATTTTGTTTATTAAAGAAATTGTGCAGGCACTGCCTGTACTTGAAACAGCATGGTACATGGTACACTTCAAGGACCTGAGAATGTAATTTTTCAAAAACACTTTTTAAATGTAGCTTTAAAACTTGGAGAAAAAAAAAAGAAGAAGCTTCGACTGAAAAACTATGAGGCCAAATAAATAAGTTTTTGAACCAGAGAACTTGTTTATTAGTAAGGAAATCTACTTGTGGTTGTGTTTGGCTCTATTTTTTCTCTTTGACTGAAGTATCTCCAAGTTCAGATAACTGGCTAAACTCAAATCAATCACTCACAAGCAGCATTATCCCATTACTTTGGTCTTCAATACCTTTTAGACTGAGGATAGCAAAGTGCCATATCCATTTTCTCTCCAAGCCTGTTTCACCTACATAATGTCAACTTATGGAAAGTACAACAGCACTCATACTTCCACCACAGTTGTGGATATTTCCAGTAATAGTCCATTTCTGTGGAGTCATCTTTTGGACTGGGAAGGGAGTGGGGCAAAAGGAATGAAGATGATTCTTTAGCAACTCTAAAGTATCTGTGGTAGAAACATTTAAGGTTTTTATTCATCATACATCCTGCATGAAAGACCAATGCTATATGGTACAAATAGAGAGCCTCGAGAAAAGTATTAAACCTACTAAATGTAGAACCTCAGGACTAAATATTTAAAATTGCAGAGAGAGGAAGCAGTACCGCCAGCTTCAAACCACAGTGCTCTGTACACACAGTCTGACAAGAGGCTTAAAAATCACTGTCAGGGCACACAAGTGTCACCCAATGCATGTAAGTGACAGTGCTGTTCCTCTGCAAACTGCTGCAGACTGCCACCAACAATTGAACTGTCAGAGATACAGGGGCACCTCCACCAAGGCATTACAAAGCTCAGGCTTCAGCTTCTGAAATCTTTTTTGTACAAAGCTGCTCTACTGCACTAAATTGCTTCTGAAAGCCCTGATACATTGCAGAAATTTGTTAGGGACAGATAGCAAGTAACTCACTAGTTACCACAAGTTTAGACTTCAGACTTTGGTAATTTAAGACTTTCTCAAATTATGGTTTACTAGATCTATATATGGAGTTCAAACTAAAAACTTTGCTGCAAAGCCTTCATTTAGTCTCCTTTAAGTGTGGTTCTGGAAGGAGCTGGCAGGTCATCCTATAATGCGGAAACAGACACAGCATTTAAAGTATTTAAAAGTCATTCAAACAGCCTATGCATTGTGAAACATGCCTAGAAGAAAATACCTGTTCTGCTTCTAAAGTAAGTTTCCCATTTCTGCAGAACTTCCAGGTCCTCTCACTGATCACTACCAGCTCCATTTTACCATTCAACAAATCAGTTTTCTTTCACAAAACCTACAGAATGTGGACACAGACTATTTCAGCACAGTCCCAAACAAGTAAACTTTTACTGTTTATTTTCAGCACATACTGATGAGAACTTAAATCACACCCCTGCTGATTAAAACAAGTCACTTGACTGCATCTGATCTGTTAAAAGATTCAGAGCCTGGCTTTGCAAGCCAATGTGCCAGTGGAACTGTTAGAAATAGTGTTGGCATACTCCAAGACATACTTGTTCAAGACATAGAAGTTGGCCTAATGGCCCAATAATAGAATTCAGATATGTCAGTCTTTAAGACTAATACCCAAGACAAATATATTCTCTACAGTGTTAAATCATATACTTCAGAGATTTTATTTCATTATCTGATAGCATGAAGCCTATGCTGGAAGACATTCCTAAATGGTTAATGGTCAGTGTAGCACAGGAGGACAAGGACCCAGCCAGTCTAATTTGTCTGAAATTTTCAGCTAACATTCTGGAAAAAAAGCTAAATACATCTTTCAGCTTTACATGCTAGCAAGAACTGCTGCTTCTTTACTGATTGTGCAGATTTGGTTTGTGGGGTTGTTTGATTTGTTTGTTTGCTTTTAGTTCAATTTTCAGTACAGAGATAAGCTTCGTGAAATCAGATTTTTCTCCGTATAACTGGATTTGAGTTGTGCTTTATATTGCACCTTTTAGAAGACCATTAGAACATGCAGGAAATCATACACCCAGCACAGCTTAAAGAACAAAGCTACAACAATGCAGCTTAGCAGTCCGCAACAAGAAATGTCTTTTTCCAGGCTCATCACAGATAGGAGAGTAGATCTAAGTACATGGTCTCTGGAAACACAGGGTACAAAACTGCTTCCTCTCCCTCCTCCCCAACTTTGTTTCCTTAAGGGAAAGAACTTATCATGGAAAATAACGGCAGCGTATTTTTTCGGTGTATTGCATAGATTAAGATAACACCGTATTTTTAAAAACCCGCTTAACAGAAGAGCCTTTGCCGGCGCCCGCGGTCCCTACCTGCTGCCCGCGCCTCAGCAGGGCACGGCCCCCGCGCACCAGGGTGTGCAAACGGAGCCCCAGACGCACGGAAACTCACGCGTGTGCCTTTGTGCGGGTGCCGCGGCCGCACACACCGCGACGTCTCTCCGGGACAGAGCGGCGGCACCGGCGCTGCCCCTCCGCGCTGGGCTGGGCTGGGCTCCGGGCGCTGCCGCTCTGCTCAGCGGCACGGCCCGGGGCGCGCCCGGGGCTGCGGCACCGCCGCGAAGAGTTCCGCAGAACTGCAGAAAGTTTTGCCAGCCCGACGCCTGGAGGAGAGGCGCATTCCTCCCGGAGCTCGGCAGCCGGCAGTAACAGCGTTCCCACCGCTGCCCCCTTCAGCGAGCCGCC
>VYXF01000720.1:9242-33475 GCA_013397295.1 Polioptila caerulea | reverse complement strand
CTCCGCTCCGCTCCGCGCCCGTCCCGCCCCGCCGGCCTTAACCCGTCCGGCCCCGCCCGGCCCGCACCTGCCCCCGGCCCGCGCCCAGCGAACCGCGCTGCTCGCCCAGGCCTTTGTTTCCTCCCCGGGCCAGGGTGGCTCTCCCCCAGCACGGCTAGCGAGACCCCCGAGAGACAAGGAGCTGCACAAGTCTAAAGGGCTGCGCTGCTGAAAAGCCCATCAGAAGGTGCATCATCACTCACACATTAGGAAACAAACGCAAAACCCAGATAAAATTGCAGTAACTTCTGCGAATAGATCCGGACAGTACATACAGGTAGAGCACCACACGTAGCTGTTCTTTGAAACAGAGTAAAAAGCAAACAAGAACCACTTCACACCCAACAATGTGATACAGAAACTTGGCGGCTCATGCCACCTCCAAGGGGCAGGACTGAGCACACACAGCTCTGCAATTAAGGACAAGTCCAATTCAAAAGTAGACGGTAGTACAAAATCAAATTTATCTGAAGCCTGTGATCAAATGGATCTGACCCATTGCTACCTACCTGAATCACTTACTGAGGCCAGGCATATGTGCACATAGTGCAGACCTAGGGACAGGTCTGCTCAGAGCTGGAGAACTTACAAAAGAAAATCTCAGCAGATCTCTGCCCCACTTCTCAGAAATCCTGGTAACAATTACAGCACGAAACTCAAGAGCATTAAAGCTCAGGTGCAGCCTTTTACGTGAACATTATGTATGAAATGCCAAACAGACTCCATTCCAATTTTTTTTTCTGTTTTAACAAGAAAAACCAAAAAAACACAAAAACCCACAAAAAACACCAAAAAAACCACCAAACCACAAGAAAACCCCACCATAGAATAAGAGTCCAAAATCTTATTGAATCTGTTCCCCTCACTTGAATACTCACCTTGACGATGGCTCAGGAAATTTTCTTCTCTTCCTTCCTGTCCATGTTTTTCTAATACAAGCTTCTCACTGTCTCATCCATTTCTATCCTCCTTTTGTTAAGTCCTATAAGCAATTAGCAAAAGCTTTTTATTCCCAGAGAACAAGACTATGAAAGGCAACAGCCCCTTTTCAGAGCACTTTGCAAAAGTTTATGTTCCAGTTCAGCTTCCATTACAATGCATCACCTCCTTAGCAGCTGGAGTGGGACCACCTATCAGCCAGCATCTGTGTTCAAATCTGAATTAATGTGCAGAATTCAGAGTCAACATATGCCAGATTTCCTGTTAAGTTTCACCTCTGCGGAATAGAGAGCCAGTAATAGCCTCCAGCAAGTGTCTCTTATCTTTTTTTCCAAGAGGAAAAAAAATACAGAACACCAGATGGTGAAGATAAAAATTGGTTTTAACAGCACATTAGTGACCTGCTCTAATATGGTAGGGCTGAAGCAGCAGCCTAGCTAGCAAACATTTCATACGATTTAAACCACAAAAAAATCAATACTGGACAAGAAAGCTTTATGATTCCATTACAGAAATTAAGTCTTAAAATCAGTTAGAAATTATTAAATATTCTCTGCATTCCTTTTGTTGATAATGCTTTCCCTCATTCCCTGAGGGATTCTCTCACAAATAAGTATTTATCTGAGCAATAGTTTTGGCAGGTCGCATTAAGAAAGGGTTGGAGTTTGACTGAGGAGCCACAGCTCCGTGTCAGGGACATGGGAGGCACCCTACCTGCTCCAGGGAAGAGAGGCACCAGGTCTCTGGAGGTGATGAGCCTGTTACATTGTTCATACATTACACAACTAAGCATCCACACTCATGCTTTAGTGCCTGCTTTTGCCAGGTTCCAGTCTAACCCGAGATTTCTGTAAGTACTGGCAGAGGGCAGAGCAGTAAGGAAAACACTCTTCATTTTCAGACATGATGGAACTGTTTGATTTAGAGAGAGGCACTCCAGAAAGCTAACCAGTAAAATAGCAGCAAATTCAGAAAACACCAGCATCTTGCATGTAACCAAGTAGATTGCACATTGTAAGGGACAAGGAGGCTCTTGGCAATCAGTTAACGCTGATCCTTCCGCAGTCTGCAGAATAATTTTTGGGTTATCCAGTGCCCCAGAGCATACACCAAAAGACTAACATTGCCCCAAAAAAGTTCTGCAGATAAACACCAGGAGAAAAGTTGACTCTTCTGTCAACTGTTGAAGACAGTAATGCTCTGTTCTAGATCATATAATTGATGAAAAGACAAGAGTTGGTTATTGCCTTGGTTATTGGTAGCAATTTCAGTTATAGCCACAAGCTGTAGTGACATTAGGCCACAGCAACACATTGCACAGACTTGAATGGGAAAAAAATACACTGTCCCAAATACATTTCAGCAATAGAAGCATTAAAATGTGCAGAGCCTGGATGCATAAAAAAAAAAATCCCTTCTAGACACCTAACGGCAGCCTAAGCAAGGCAAAATGGCCTTCACTTTCAAAAACAACAAGAAAAGTTTAATTGTTAGGAAGGTAAACACTAGGAAGGAGATTAAAATAAGCAAAAATAAAAGGGAAAAGAAAAAGCTGCCACTCATCTCACTCACACCAGGGCAGCATTTTGAATTGCCTTTGCCATTTGAAACACAAGTCAGAATCTGCAGAGAACACCATTAGTAGTTAAAAACACAGAGCAAGACCAAGTCCTAGCCAACACACTGACTCCACCTACTGAAGAGTGGGGCTTT
Source organism: Polioptila caerulea (assembly GCA_013397295.1). NCBI lineage: Eukaryota > Metazoa > Chordata > Aves > Passeriformes > Certhiidae > Polioptila > Polioptila caerulea. Next base: position 30,784 of record VYXF01000720.1, on the reverse strand, counting down.
TTTCAGAGAGGAAATAGTGGAGAGACAAAAATAGAGCATCTAACATAATAGTACAGCCACCCCAGGAACTGTCAGCACTCCTGAAAGTTTCCAGAAATACCTGGTTAACATTTTTGCACTACTATCCTGGAAGTGCTTTTAAGTTCCCCAAAGTCCTCTGTTCTCATTGAAAAATGTTTATAAAGAGGCAATGGGAAGGCACAGTCTTTATAGCTGACCATCCCAAAGACAGCTAGAAGGTCACCTGAACAAACCAACTGCAAGACTCAGTTGCTAGATATTTTCTTCCAATTAACATGTGCTTGAAATAGAAGTAAAATTTCATGGCACTGTTTTTGCCTGAATTTGTCCTCTGGATTATGACAATACAACAGTATAATACTACAAAAAAAAAACCCCCAAAAACGCAACTTTCCAGCAGCTTTCAGATAATGCTTACCATGAAAGCTTCCAATCATGCAAAAAAGTATTTAATTTCAGCTAAAGAAGTAAGTTTAATCTGGACACAGTACAAATCAATATTGTGGGTATAATAGAAAAGACAGCCAAAAAAAAAAAATTGAAAGGATAACAAATTGCTTTTCAGTAAAGCTGTTAAAGAAAAGGTTGTGACCTATAAGTGGTTTGTGTTAAAAGGATATACAAGAGGCAGAACAGCAATTACTTTCCACTTTTGTGCAGCTTTTTAGTTTTATATAAATTTAATTCAAATAAATGAAACGTGCCAAGTAGAAATGACAGGCTGAATGCATCAAGTGAAAAACTCCTCCCCTTCTTGGCCTCTTTTTATTTATTACTTTTAAACACAGGGTTATTTTTTAAAAATTATTTTCATATAATTCTTTTTCTTATTAATAACAACAGTTTATTCAAGGCCATTTTCCTTCCTCCTCAAGGTCGTTAGCAAACAGAGCTTCCACAGACAATGCTGAAGGATCAGTCTTCTCTTACATGACAGAATCAAGGACAGAATTCTTCACAGATCTCCTCCAAGCACAGCTTCTGGGTCTCCTGTTGGTCAGCCAGCTGCTGTCACCTTAATATCTTTCTTCCCCCAAAACCTTCATGAGCTAAGACGAGTCTGTCCATGAGGCAGATCCAGATGGTGGGTTCCACTGCAATTTGGAGAATTATCCTTCCCCATACCACTATGCTTTCTTTGCATATATTGGAATATATGCAAGGGAATTTGGGGGAATTTCAATGTGCAGCCATCAATTAATAAGTATCAAGTTGTCATCACTCTGTTGTCTGCAGAGAAAAAATTCACAATTGTCCATTCAGCAAGAAATGCAACAGGAAGCCTCTATCCATATGAGTTCTGTTTTATCCTTCTGCTCTCTATCTCCCATTTCCACATACAACTCTAATGCCTGCACTGGACAATGATGCAAAAACTGCTACAGTAGCAAAAGTTCCAGATTTTCATTCCAGCTACCAGGCTTGTGCCCTCAGTACTGCACAGCATATTATGGTGTATATTTATTATACTCAACCACACAAATCACTTATTCTGCACAGTGACTTGCAGGTGAAACCTGAAGCTGGACCTGGCTGGAATTCTTGTTAACTAGATGGTTTTTATGTGCCCCCAGCAACCACTGGGATACCTGCCCATCATCATCTCCTATGTTCCTTTTTTGGCTATGGGGTCTCCCTCTGCCAGGGTACGCCAAAAGTATAAAATTGCATTTCACATCAGTATATAAGTAGACAACTATCCTACTGCTAAAAGGGGACTTGTTACACCAGTTGTGATTAAGTGTTCACATTTTGGTCTGTTCCTTCTCCCATAGCCTGACTTCCTTGCATAGAGCCCACAATGGATTATCCTGGACTGCCCAAGGACAGTGACAAGATCCCTCCTGCCTCTAACAGGGCTTCAGAGGTGTGTAATGTTGCCTCAGAAACAGAATTCAAAGAATAAGCTCTCAGACCAGCAAGCACCAGATGAAATGTTCATCTCTCACCACCACCTTAAAAAGGACCACTGCCACAATGCCTACAACCAGACATTTACCAGTGGGTTTCCAATATTCTGGCAGATGGTATTCAGACACAGCACAGTTTTGGGGTTAAGCACCAGCCTCTGGCTAAACCACCCTCTCACTTTCTGCTACTGCTCCAAGATTACTAACAAAGCTTTTTAGAAACAGACAACTTGAAGCAAAGACTTGCTTTGCTCCAGAATCCTTGGTGGTTTCATGCTGTTCTCCACAGTCCTCTCATCAGCTTCTGCATCATAATCTGCTCTCATTAGCTTCAGTAGTTTTTCTAAGAGTATAACAGTTAAAACATGTTCAAGCTCAGAATTGCTGCCTTTGCATCATCAGCTGACTAAAGATCTAACATGAAGTAAAGCTCAGGAGGAACAACAGCATCCAAATATTACACAGGCTGAATTCTGAATACTCCAGCATTTGTGAAGCCACATTTTGCAGTGAGAAGCTAACTGTTGTACTTGTGAGGAAAACATTCATTAAAAACACCCTACTGACCTCCTGCAGCAGCAGATGAATGGAAAAGAAGTTCTGTCTTTTCTGTAGCCAGCACTGCTATGGTCTTTTAGAAATTCATGTAAATCTGTTACTGGAAAACCACTTTGTTGGTATTTCTGAAAGAAAAAGTATTTTATTTACAACACATGAGAAGTTACTGGGCATGAAATGTTCTAAAATTTCCTCTAGAGTGTGACAGTTAAATCATATTATTTGGTTCAATAATTCAATATTGCAGTAGGAAGAAAAAAACCCATTCCCATCCTAGAAACACTACACAGCTTGCTTTGTTCCACCAACAGTGTAAGTGACAGAAAATTCATGTTGTTCACAGATTCTCCTATGTTTTGTTTGCTGCCCATAAGGCCAAGCAAGCAATCTCAGGCAGTAAGAGTATTGATTCTCCCAGTGAGCTGCTGTGCTCACTGCAAGTGCCCTGGGCTCCTTAGGTCTAATTCTGGATTTGAAGGGTTCCAGTGTGACTATCCAACATTACCATGCTGAAGAAATGCTATGAAAAAAGCAAGTTCAGCATACTGAAACAGCTTCCAATTGATCTGTGTGAAATGCTCAGAGGGAAGAGTCAATAAAACACCATTTTGCAGATCAGACCATCCAGTAAACTAAGAAGCACAGACAATGAAGTTATATTTTCAGGTGCTTCAAAAGTGAAGCTCTTGCTTGGTCTGGAAGTTGTAGTTCATGTCAGACCAGCCTTATTCTGCTGGCCTGTACCTGACACAAAGAACTGAAGGGTGTGATCCACATTCCTTCCCACTGCTCACTGAGGCTACCAGGGCCACAAAAGGCAGAGTGCACTTGAGGTCAGGAACAGAAGGTAATTACCAACAACTTAGGTCCACTTTCATCCATCCATACTGGAAATGGATGGCACAATTTTAACTTGAATGAGAAGTAGTGCCTCTCTCAGAAGACATTTCTTCTTAACCACACATTTCCAAGCAGCACATTAAGGAGGCCTGGACACCTAAATGATTTTGGAGTTATCTGCTTGAACTTTTCCAAACTCCTCCCAAAGGCACATCTCTGAGATGTCAGAAAACCCAGCCATCCTTCCAATTCTGCCACAGACTAAACGAAAAGATTTTAGTAATCTTATTACACATCAGAACCAACAGTAGATGGTATGGTGCTGAGTGATTAACAAGAACGAATACAGAACTGAATAGAAGTGAAACAGAAAACAAATGCTTTACCTTTATGGTGTCATAGGAGTCAGTAATGAGTGCAATGAAAAGGCTGAGGATCATGTATATAAAGAGACTAATGAAGGAGTACAGATATAATCGGCTGAACATCCACACCAGTGAACTCTTCTGCTGGATTTGAGCAAATGTTGCAAACATATCATCACCATTGACCAAAGAAAACAGACATTCAGCCACAGTGTTCAGATCTTCAAACTAGAAAATGAGTGCAAATTATTAGAGAATGTGAAGATCAATCAAGACTCAAAGTTTGAGTTTTACTCAAGGCAGACAAAAAAGCCAACCCAGGCAATCAAATGCTACCACACTTTCCTGTACATTCAGGCCAAAATATACATGTCAGTAATAGAACCATCCTGACTAAGCATGGTGTGTTGACATCAGACTTAAGAATATTTATTATCAAGAAATAAAACTTGCGGTGTTCAATAGGCAGAACAGTCAATAACTGGCCACCACAGAAAACTACTGAATTATAAGCAATTTTGGACCTGCAGAAAAGTGTCATTCCATTTCCCAAAGCACAGCTAAAGTGATTTCACAGAATCTATACAGTAAATTAGTGGTAATATGCTGGGAACACAATCCACATTCTCTGGCTTTCCAGCTCTGCAGCATTACTGGAGTATGGGTAATAAATCAATACTGTGTTAAGGGGCTAGAGCAGGCACTTCAGAACTCAAATGGTCTAAACTGAATTAACAATCTGTCACTGAGAAAGCCCTCTATGAGCTGTAAGTACAAGCTATAACTGTATTATGAAGCTACTGGAGCACATCCTGTACAAAAGTCATGGTTTAATTTCAGAGACAATCTCTTAAATTCCAAACTCCATTTCCCCAAACTCGAACGTGTCTCGAGGCTAAAATCTTTTTTTATCTACCAGTAAGCCCACTTCCCATTTTGCTCTACCCTTCCAAATAACTGGATTTTTTAACTATAATTTATTGGATAATATGAATTAATAGTCACAATAAAACATGGTGCATTATCAATGAACTAACACAATTGTGGGCCCATAATGAAAACAAGTTGTCAAGAGGTATATGCTTGTAAGGAGAATATATTGGTGCACAGGAACAGCAGCTCTGGTTTACCCCTGTGGCTTCTTTTATTATAATTTTTTAATTGAATTTTAAAGCCATTGTGAAACTCATCAGTACATTATCCAGGCAGAAGGGAGGTGTGGCACAGACAATTTTTGAGCAACTCAAGTTTTGATGCACTGAAACAGAGAGAGACCTGCTAAGGACTGCTCACCTGGAAGCCCCTGGACTGACACAGCACAAAATGCAGGATACCCACTCCCTCTCTCTGACTATAGTAGGGGGTGTATTTCTATTTCTGAGCATAAGGAGCTCTCCAGTGTCTCAGCACATCAGGGAAGACTCTTCCTGTTTCTCACCAGGGTGGCTCAGGGGGCTGGAGAGCCCCAGGAAGCCAGTGCTGGGCTGGCCTGCCATGCACAGTACCACATTGCCTTCCTGTGGGACACTGGGGAACTGGCAGGAACTGGGATCCTCCACAGCTACAGCTGCTTTCCTTGACATTGATGCAGGATATTTAGGCAAGAGGTAACATTTTCCTAGATAAGCATGTTGTTGACTATCCTTCCTTTGGCTCAGATAATGTACTTGTTGCAGGAAAGTTACAACAGTAATTATGCTGTGCCTTAATTGTCATAAACAATTGAGCCTCCAGTGTGGCAAAGGATCCCACTGCATCCAGCATCCCACAGAGAAATGTGTTGTCATCAGCTTGGAAAGTGCAGACTGAGTACCTCCATTGCTCAGAGGAGGGAATTACAGTAAAGTCAGAGCAATGCAAGCTCTAGGGGCAGAGGAAACTGCATGAAGCACTGCAGCACGTCTCTCTGTTATATTTACACTGCGTGCACCCAGAGATCAAGAACGAGAAATCAGACATTTGTTAGTCATTAACGGACATTTAGAATTTGCCACGAGAGGAATGTGCCTCTGTTCAAACTGTCACAGAGACCATCTGCCAAGAGGAAAAGCAAACAAGTTTTAGGGTTGTTTTGGCTTGTGTTCTAGAATATACAACGCCTTACTCCTGCACCCAGGTTTCAGACAAGATGTACCAGGCACACACTCTGATACTAACCTTATGAAAACAAACAAACAAACCCACAACACACCCCCACACAGGAAGCAAAGCAAACAAGACAAACATTCATCCATCCCTTTATGAGTCACAATTTAGGAGCTGAAGTTACATGGCACGGGAAAGATTTGGAAAAACAAGGCCAGAGCCAAGGAGATTTAAAAAAAAAAAAAAACAAAAAACAAAAAACAAATTAGTTACAGTGAACTATTTAGTGCCTCTTTAACCCAGTTGAACCAGGATTGCCAGAAGAGGGCAGAAGAGGCAGTCCAACACATGGCCTGCACAAACCATCCCTCGCCACAAACAGCCTGGGGCTGGAGATCAGGCTGCCTTCAAGCACACAGTAAAAGCCAGAACAGTAATTTTGCTAAAAGCAGCAGGTAGAAGGAGGTACAGATGGAATGAGAAACACTCCCACGCTCACATCACAGCTTTGGAACAGACGTTTTCATTTAAGACACATTTCTGTTGGTTTGGCTAGGAGCTACACACACACACAGAGATGTTACCATCATTACACCACACAGGAGTGATACTGCTGATGTACCTTTTCGTGATAAGGTCCCAGAACAATCCAGCCACAGAAAGTATAGCCAAGATAGATCATCCCAGCACAACAACAAAACCTCAGCACTTTTGGCAACGATGCCTGCATAGTTAAAATGAGCACCTGCAAGTCAGCATGGAGCAATGAAGGGGAGAAAAAAAGCAAAAAATTAGAGAGAGATCTGGAAAAAACATGACACACATATATATATATGGGCTTTGTCAGACATTTGATTCCCTCCTTACATTGTAGGTTTGAAAATATCCCAGGTATCTGATGACTCCAACCCAGACAAACAAAGTTGATGTTCCAAGTAAAATGCTGCAGACATCATAACTTGTGAGGTTCTGAGAGATCCAAACAGAGCAGGTGGTCAAGTTACAAAGCAGTAGATATGTCAGCTTGACAGCTATTCAAGTTCCAGCAGCTCAAACAAACAAAGCAGGGCAGTCTAATACCAAAAGCCTGTTGCTAAATCACAAAAATCAGATCAATGTGAACTGCAGTTATTTACTGAGATCATTCAAACAAAACAGCACTGCAAATGGAAGTAGACCTATGCTGATATTCTTGAAATTTTGCATAAAGTGTAAAGTATGGAAGAAAAAAAGCCCTTAGTTTGATAATAACACAGTTTCAGAATTAGATTGAATAACTCAAAAATTTTGTTTAAAAAGGGTACTATTTGCTGTTAGGCAAAGAACATCTCATTCACTATTTAAAAACACATGAGCCATCATTTACATGAAAAGTGACCCTTGGGACTACAGCCCTTTCCATGCTTACATGCATTTACATTGCTGAACAGGTTCTCTGCCAGCAGTTCAGAACCTGAGCATTGCTCTTACTACAACCAAATTTACTTGCCCTTTACTTCAGAAGGCTAAAACTGGTTGCAGTAAACACAAGAGAGCCATCTAGATGGAGTATTCCTACCCTCAATCCCACCTCACCCTACAGCCAGTGATTCCCAAGTGCTTCCTCTGAAGGCCACTCTGGGATCTGCCCTTTGAGCCTCAGTACACATGAAGCAGGAGCAGCACACTACCTACTCTGCTTTTCCCAGAATACAAAGTTTTGTGAACACATGAATTGTTGACACACATCTATTGAAGGTTAAAAAAATAAAAACAAATTAGAAAAAAAATCCATGAAACCAGCCCCAAAAGCCTCTTAAAGAGCTGCCAGCTGGACAAAGCGCATTGATCTCAGCAAGCCCAGGCAGGGAGGTCAAGGATGAGCAGGTGACACTGTCTGTGCCTATGCCTGCCAGGAAAGCAAGATGTGACAGATATGTTTCCAGTCCTACAAGCCATCAAGCCTTGTTTCATTCAAGGGGATGACTCATGGTTTCCCAGAGCTGTACATGCTACTACTTCTTCCAGAACTAACAACTCAGACTGTTGGGTCTTTCTGTTAGGAACTGTCCATCCACAGGTCCCATACCAGGGATTTAGAGATCTTAGCACTGCGGAAATAAGACCTTTAAATAGCTTACTTGGTCTTACTGAAAGATTTTGGCAAGAGTGACTGAAAGAAGTTATTAGATAAACTAGCACTACGAAATGGACTAAAATAAGCAAACATGACTATTGACTATTATAGCTCACTTCCACCTGTCCCCAGGTTAAAGCACATTACACATGGTTGTAGCGAGAATAGCATTTTAGCTGAAGTATGAAATTCTTACCTTGGCTTTTATTTCCATTTTTAGGATTGACCCAATGATTGTCATGACATCACTGATAATTACCAGGACATACCACCCATTTAGGAACTCCAGGCGATCCGCATAACAGACACGGCGCTTGTATTTCTCCAGGAAGAAATTCACAAATCTCTGTTGACAAGCATTTAGATGTTTAGCTACAGGTTGCTTTGGATGAAAAACATGGCAATGTTCAAGATTCACACAACATCTTTTCCTATAGTATTTGCTGGAATAGTAGTTTAAAGCTAACTCTCAATAGTAACAGAAATAAATAAGAAAAAATAGAGGATGGATTTAGGCCAGTGAAAATGAACTTTCCACAGAACACTTGATTTCATAACCCATTCCCACTAACCTAACCATGGCCTGTTATCCCCTTTACCATAGGTTCTATCCACCTCTAACAGAGCAAGGCCACCCAACTAAAGAATTGAAAAAAGAACTCAGATATGACTACAGGACAAGAGCTCTCATTTCCAGTAGAGCAAACAATATCATCTCCATGCCCAGCACTGCCCATCTGCTTTCACTTGCTCTTTTTGCTCAGGAATAAATGTGAAGTGTCTGTTCCTGAGAGCAGTTTAACAATGCCTCCGTTGACTCGTGTCCTCTTAACTGCTGGTCTTGTTTCCAAGCTACAAAAAGGATACCTTGAGCTAGACAAACAAGTATTTGTGTTTTCATATCCTACCTACCCTGGACTCTTCTTCTAACTCTCATGAGCCACATACTTACAAAAAACCCCAGCCAGGGTTAGACTATGTGCTATGCTTTACATTTTCTCCAGTTATAGCTGGCTTTGAGCAATGTTCATTGAGGCATTAATTTATGACTAGACCTCTATGGGAATTCTATTCTGAAGCCAAGGAAGAAAGATTTGTGGTTTGGAGGTGCAGGACACATTGCCTGCTTGCAGCACAAAGACTCAGAAGTCGTTTTGTCTAAAATCCTGAGGGGGGAAAACCAAAACAAAACAAACAAAAAAAACCCTCCCTCTTTTACCCTTTGAGAGATACAACAAAATAATTCAAATTACACCACTACACAAACAGAAATAAAATCAATTCGTAGTTAGCAATTGTCCACCAAGATACCTACACATCCTTTCTAGGGATAACAGTGAGAGGCATATCTTGCAACAGATTTACTCACTTTAATACTCCACGTTTCAGAAGGTACCCCTTCAGAAGACCAGCAGCAAAGAAGGCAGAGACCAAATAAGCATTAAGGTCATGAGCACTGTGCTTACCTTTTGCAGCCTCCAGGCAAGAACGATGGATCGTGTGCAGAGGATGAGAGAAGCCAAGCAACTTAATATGACAAATCCATCAAAGACCAGAATATACTGAGTGTTCTTCTGGAGAACTGTAAAGAGCCAAGGAAATAAAGTAAGGTTAGTCTTTTCACATCTCTTTTAATGCAAGTTGTGTGACACTTCATAACAATTCATGCTCAAATACCCTCACCCATAAGCAGATGGGTTACAAGCTACATTTTTCCTGCAGTCATGTCTTGAACACAGCTCAGCAGAGAATTATATCAACAGTTATGGAGACTGGGCCAAAAGAACGAAAAATATGTTCAAGTTCTTAAAAATAAACCCAAAAATGGGTATGTTAATACAGGTATCCTTCTTTTTACTGTCCATCTGTGCTTCCACAGTGTTACAACTACATGAGGCAAAAGAAATGCAAATTTGGTCTGCATCAACACCATTAAATTAAAAAAAAAAAATCCCACCTTAGTCTGTAATAACAAACTTGTTGGACTTTCTGTACAATTTTTCCTTCATCCACAAGTTTAAAAGCTATCATGTGAATGCAAATTAGGTGTCTTCCTTTGCTTCCTCACATCCCTATCTTTTCCATAACATAGATTTTTAACTATATGAAATAGTGGCCAACACACATTTTTAATTGTTGCAATAGCCCTTCAGCTCACCTTTATTAATGAATGATGAATGCTCCCTCAGCTAGTAATTAGACACAAAATAAACTACTCAGGAACAGGCAGTTGAAAGACAGCCACAAGAAATTACTGGACAGAGTTACAAGCCAAGGCACTTTGAGGTTATTCAGAATGTCCTATAAATTAGCAATTTAATATCAGTACAACACAGCATTATCAGAGGAAAGCTGGCTTTACTGGGGCAGAAGGCAGACCACTTGACATATTTATTAATCAAGATACTACATAGCACACTGAAAAATATTGTTCCATCTCAGTCCTTTACAGCAAGTCAACACGTGGGAGAAGCAGTTGCATAGTGCTGTCACAACTACTATTCCTTTCAGGGGCCTTTAGTGCACATTCCTGACCAAGCCTCAACACCAGAAACACATGACAGATGCCAGCCTTTGTTCATACACACCATTTAATCTACCAGCAGTGGCAAAAAATAAAAAGCCAATATGAAAAACAAACTTTTGGAAATAGTACGATTCAATCAACTAGAAGAAAAAAAAATTGAAAGCTGTAGGAGGCTTCAGTTGGAAATTTAGCCTGTGTTAATGGATTAAATTATCTCAGAGCAGCAACACAATTAAAAATCCATGGAAGAAACATTCATCCTCCTTGCAGGTAGAGCTCACTGCTAACACACAGATGATTGTGTCATCTCACAACACTCTCACAAAAGGAATTATTTCCTAGCTCTTGATTGCATTAGGCAATTTGTATTATTTTACAGGCAGAGGGATGAACAGACTGAGCAATGTCTTGCTGGGCAGCCTGCTACAGACCAGGGAAAGCAGTAGGAGATGCATAAGTGCTGTTATGCAAACACACATGAACCATACTTACCTGAGTTAAATATGTGCCAGTCTTTGCATTCCTGAATGTCAGTGTCACTATCAAAATAGATCTTGATTTTCCCACTGTGGGCTCTATTATTGAAAGTTATCTGAAAACACAGAGCTACATCAGAAACAGGACTAGCAAGATTGCATTCCATAAAAACAAATCCTGCTAAGTGCTTTGGACACAGCATGCATTAATATTGTTGATCAGATAGGCTTTAAGAAAGCTGTCACCACAAACTATGGCGCAGACATAATTTGAGTGGACGACATGTATTGCCTAATGAGCAGTATTCCAAGAGGCCAAAGTTCACATTTAGTCTTTAGATGAAGAACAATTCCTTATTCCATTCTCAGGTTATGAAGATACCAACTGGAATATGTTACAAAGTAAAATTGTCCCTTGGCAAAGCCATTTCAGCAGCCTTTGCGAAGGAGAAGTAAGGGCCAGGACATCTCAACTGTGTTTCTCTTGTAAGCTAGATATGAGGATGACACCTACACCTTAACTTAAGCTCTCATTACATATACAGTGCTGGAAGTGCCACAGCACATTTTCACTTACAGTATTTTGAAATGCATAGCAGTCAGGCAGTTCACGGGCATGGATGGTCTGTAGAGCAATGCCTTTCAGCTTGAAGGAGATTTCAACCTGTATAAGCCTGGACATTTGAAAAAGTGCACATTTAAATATTGCACAAATATACACAAACTGAACAAATCAGAATCCACCATATTAATATGAAAGGACAAGTTGGAATAATTTTAAAAACCCCTAATTTTACCTGTAAAATTCAAGATTGAAAAAAGAAGAGTTCAGCTTCAGTTCTGCCTTCTTACCAGTTAGTTCCTCTGGCTTTAAAAGGATACATTCTGGAAAGACAAGAGGAAAATACATCATCATAAAAACTTCACATCGAAAGTAGCATTGAACTGAGATGATCAGTGTGTATAGCAAGTCCTAATCAGGCAAAAAGTTAATTTTGAGCAAACCTATTCAGAGGCCCAACTAGTGGGGTCAGAAGCAGGTTTGTGCACTAACTCGCAAGCAGCTAGCAGCCAGGACTCAGCTCTGAGAGGCAGTGAGGGCACCCACCCATGGAAGGTACAGACTGACCAGCATCCAGAATTCTGTATTTGAACCTCCTGTACAGAAAGGGAAGAGGTGTGTTTAAGGAAAAGAGCAATAGAACACCACCTCACCATCAACTACAAAGATTTGTACGTGGTTGAAGAGAGCCTCTTATAATCACAGTTGTCTTTTCTAGACAGGTAATAAAATCAAGAGGGAAATAGGCAAGAAGCATAATGGCACAGGTAATGTTCCTGTGATTGCCAGAAAAAAAACTATTGGTTTAAGCTTCAGAACTAGAATTTAAGTACTCTACAGCAAGATATTTTATAACGGTACTGTACCTGTTTCAGTAGAAACATCTATGTTCAGTGTATCATTGGAAGGAAGCATTGTGCCTCTCTTGTACTGTTGCTTACAGATTTTTAAACCTGATTCTTCATGTTCATAACCAAGTGTCCCCAGGGATATGTTCTTTAAGTGCCTGTACTAGTTCAAAAACAAAAACAGAAATTAGAGGAAGTAATCTTTTTTGCATTTGACAGCAAATTGAAATCTCAAAGTTATATGTATCATACAGGTTTTAAATTTTAAAAAACCAAAGCCTTAACTTTCACATAAAAGTTTCCCACTTAATTTACAGACAAGAGGGTTGCTGACCACTAATTAGTAGTGATCAGCATGCAGGTGACACTGTGACCAGGAGCCCTGTGCCTACAGGGCTGCCTGCAGCCGATCCCCCACATGTGGGACAGCTGGTAATCAGAAACCTGGCAGAGACTTCAGGGCAGTATTGCTGCCACCCACATCCCCCCAGGGGTATCTTCACCTCGTGAAGGTGATAGTTTTCCCACCACTTGAAACTTCATTGCTGTGTGGTGATCCAGGTCTTATCAAATCCACACCAAGATCAAAACCAAAGCAGCTCCCAGCGTGACCATGGCAGAGGGAAGCCATGCATTCGCTCTATAACCAGCAACCAGGGAACACACACAGAGCAAGAGCAGCCTCCAAAAGTAACTTAACCTGCCCGCTTCACACAAGCACAGAAGCAGCTGAAAACATGCCTGTGAGGAAGGTACTTTCTTCTTCCAGTTACTCCAAAATACAGCACAAATCACCTTCTTCATTTGCAAAATATGCTTGAAAACAAGGACTAAAAGTGGAAGCAAATAAAGCTGTGCCAAACCAAGCACTGTCCAAACATGGATCAGCCCTGAGCAAGACCAAGAACTACAATCCAGGCCAGTCCCCTCCAGATTTGCTTTCCACACAGCCTTGGTGTCTGCTGGAGGATACACCCTCAGATCCCTGGAGCCACACCTTCCATTCCTGCCCAAGAGAGGCAAGCCCCCAGGGCACAGCTCTCCTGGTGGCTCCTCAACGCAGATCAATGGACTAACCATGAAGGACAGGAGATCAATGGCTAACCATGAAGGCAGCTGCCTGCCAGCTCAGTTACCCAAGAGCTAACACTGTCCAAGAGAAGCCAGACAGACCCACGGCCTTTTGGGGAAGAAGGCAGACACACAGCAATTTGTTAGTTTTTATCATTACCTGACCTAGCAAAAGAGCTCAGGGCAGCATACAGCAGTGGTCAGCTCTCAAGAAAGCATTTAGCTTATTTAGTAAATAAACACGGGAATCTAGGCCAGATTTCCTATTACTTAAAAATTTGTTCAGCTGGCTTTGATAAAGATTAGTCTCTTTCCCGCTTTAACATGGATTTCTTTATTATACATCATGCATTGTCATCCTGTTTCCCCATCCTATGGGCATTATACCACTAGCCCATCTTGTGAGGTACAACATCCCACCAGTCATTAACAACCACACACTGTATGCCCAGAACTGGAACTGCAACAGGAACTACCACACTTCTACTTAAAGCTCTGCCTTGCAGTGCCACTTATAGTACAGAGTTTAGACAGCCCAGGAGTACCTGGTGGCCTCCTCACCCTGTCAGTATCCGAACCCAGAGCAAGCTAAGGAAGCCACGTGTGACTGAGGCAGGTCAAGTGAGTGGGAACAGCAGTTAGGCACAGCTCCTCAGCCCAGCGAGGACATCTCCAGATCACTGCATGCAGCAGCTGTCACCTCACGTGTGCTCTCAGGCTCTGCCCTCCTGACAGCACAGCACGAGGTGCTGGGCTACCCACACACCACTCTCAAACAACCCCATGAAACAGTAAAAGCTAAATTCCTGTTTATAAATTTCCAGACAGCCTCAGAGCAGGCAGCAGAATATCCTGGTCCTATAGCCTCTGCTACAGGGCAGAGCACAAGAGTAACAACTTCACACAGCTGCATCATAGTAAAAACTTCAGCTTGAATCCAGTAGAGGAGCATGGGAAACCTGCATTCTCTTCCACGTGTAAACATACATTTGGGCTTTTATGTTGCTGGTATGTTTGGGGTTTTTTTCCAAGGGTTAAAATATCCCCAGTGGTATATTACACAAAGGCTAAAATTCGGTCTTTACAACTCTGTCTTTGCTGTGCACAATTATTATTTTCCATAATGTCATATCCTTCCACTTCACCCACCCAACCATGTATTTCAAAACACAAACCAGAACACCAAACGCCATGTCTTCTAGCTGCCCATCTCAAAACAGAAAAAAAAACCAAAAAACCCTTTGCTTTTAGCATGGGAGTCTTCTAGATTGGTTTTTCCCACAAGGCACCCTCTAAAGACAAACCAAAAAAAGGTAACAGTAGTCATAATGTCCACCTGCAAGCATGCTTTTTGAATTCTTACATGTGTTATAAAAGTCTCAGGAATGCCACAGGACACTAAAGAACACAGATTTCATAATTTAAATCTCCCTAAAGGATATGACTACATTTTTACCACACAGACATTTTATGAAGAGACCTTTTCTGATGCCTGGCTCATTCTTGAGGATATAAAGCTATTATTTCTCTAATGTCTTGTATTTGGAACTCACCTCAGCCTTAGTGCCTACAAAAGAAGAAAAGTGAAACCAAGCAAGGACGGCAAAATAAAAGCAAGCATGGTTTATTGCAGAAACAGTGACAATATGGAGAGTTCAAAGAAAGATTGAGAAAACTACTTCACCATTCATTTAAAATGCCAGGAACAAGAGTCTTAGGTCTTGTCAAGCACATTTGATCTGCTGCAGTTTCCAGGAGAGGACAGGAGAGCAGCCAGCCCCCACGAGAGGATGACTGGGAATGAGGTTTGGCCCTTCACAGCCCTGCAACTCCCAAATGCTGCTTGCTGGGCACAGCTGCAGCACCAACACTGCTTCAATCCACTGCCAGAGCTCATGTGCCCCGGCCAGTGAAAATGAAAGGTGGTTGAAAGTCACTTTTTATTCATCCAGTGTTAATAATTTCTGAGTTTATCATCATTTCCAACACAGAAGACATTTCATATTCCAGAGTCTTTCATCTCATGACTTCCAAATGTATTAATATTAAATACAAAAACATTTACAGAATTCTCATCCTATATTTGTTCACTTTTCTCTGAAAATTGTAAAGGGACTGTTCTTTGAAATACCATCCCTAACCAGGCTGAATGCCTCTACATTCCTAAGTACCATATTCCCCATTTTGAGGCCTCCAGCCCTCACTACAAAGCTGCAATTCAGGCAAGTCATTAAGGACAATTTTTTTTTTAAAGCTTGCATAGATATATTCAGGCCTGTAGGTCTTCAAAGTAAGACCTAAACCAATGTTCCAGTTCATGCAAGATGACCAATTTCCAAATTTTCTGGATTTTGGTATTAAGAACTACCTGAGTAAAATTCTGTCATCTCCAAGAGACAAAAATTCAGCTACAAAACAAACTTCAGGACGCCCCATCTACACTGACTTAGTGAAACACCAAACTGAAATCCAAGAATCAAAACAGAAAATCAGAAATTTAGCAGAAGTTTATAGCTGTAGCTTCAGCTTTAACAGAGTTATAAACACACACTCACACCTACCTGATTAATAACATAAAAAATGCTGTCATAAGCATCCTGTTGTGTATATATACTGCAGCTGTAGTCATCTTCATCAGTTCCAGAATAGCCTTTCAGGAATAGGTGTTTAAAAGCAACAGTGTTTTCCTCTTTGAATGAGACCACCAGCTGGTTACTCAAACCAAAAAAAACAAGCTGACAAGAGAGAAAAAGAAATGGATTTGAATTTTGAACAGTGGTCAAGCAGCAGCATTTTGGAAACAGCTTTAAATTGCAATAAATACAAAACACAAAAGACAGGTGGCTGTTGCTGTAACTCTGCTACAGCAGGAGCAGAGAACCTGTTAACTAATGGCATAAGATTACCAAAGCCAAGCCCATCACGTGCAGAGTAACTGAAACAGAAATCTAAGTGCAGCAAGTAAACAGAGGGCTACATCACTTGCACCTTTTACATACCATGGACCAACAACTCCAACTGGGATTTGCAAAAACCTTTGTGGAGAATGCAAATGGAAGACAAGCTAACTTAACAGCACAACCTGCTACCACCGAAATGCTCTGCTTTGCTATGGACAAATTCCTGTACCTTTCCTACCTCTGGTATGGCACAAGATTAGAGCAAACCTATTTGAGACCCTACAACCATAAAAAGCATCACCTGCCTGACCCAGGTGCAGCTTAAGGAGGCTGTAACAAGAAGGAACAGCAAAGCAGAGTTACTGAGTTACTACTGAAGACTTGTGTTCCCCTCTGACATGGATGTTCCCATTTCTACCACCACCACCAAGGAAAACAAACAGAGCCTAGAAACTGCTTGGTTTTTCAGCAAGAGCTTCTTCATGGGTACAGTAGCAGGAGGATATCCCCAATGCCCCAGCTAGGTGCCTGACATTTGAACAAAACCACGGGCTGACAAGAAAAGTCCCAAGCAGCAGTCCAGGAAATCTTATGGCCTTTGAAAACCAAGCAGCTGAGAAGCTCTTCTGCTCACAAAGGATAGTGGGAGACTGGAGCAGCAGACAGAAAAATTACCTGTTCAGTGACATGCCCAAAAATTGAAGTCAGTAGGTTAGGACAGATGGCAGTACTGAACCTTCTCAGAGATATGTGAAGTTGTATTTTGTATCATCACTCACATGCCAAGTTTACTGTCCAGTCTTTGAAGCAAGAGGAACAACCCACACATGAGGTGCAGCTGCCAGTAAAGAAAGCCAGGGCACCCCTTCCTTTCAGCTTGCACTGTGCTCACCCCACCTCCCTCCCCCAACACTTTATACAATCCCTGCTCCCATCAGCTCTAGCGCTACAGGTCACAATTGTGCCAGCACCAGTGTAATCACTAATTTTAATTAGCTGTGCCTAGACAGACCAAGCATTGCATCCCAATCCTGCCTGCAGAGAGAGGTCTGTCAGGATTTGGGCACAGCACTGGCAGAGGCCAGAGCCCAGCCCGACCACAGGGCCTGTCACAGCCAGAAAAACACGGCACACATAAGCTGGGGCTGTGCTTCATTTCATTCACAGCAGGCAACTCAAACACAAACCAGGGATCCCACAACTCAGCACATATATTTAGCTGTTCTTGCAAACAGTCAGATGTCAGCCTTGCATTTCAAAGGTTCAGAAAAAGTAATTTCTGCCTGTATGTTTGTCCCATTTTGCTTCCCTCCACGTGCAGTCACTATTAGAGGACTGTAAAATAACCAACTACACTGTGATACCAGTGCAGTTTACAAACATCCTCTTCTTTGCCTCCATGTAATATCTCAAACACTACATGATTTTTCAAATGCATTATTTGATGACAGAAGAAAGAGGCACATCCAATTCCTGCAGCCCAGCCATCATTAGAAACCCTAGAATCTTCACATTGAACACAGACACTTTAATTTTCTGATTAGATATCAGGAAATATCACTTTTGAAATAGTCCAGTGAAACTGTAATCTAAGAATGTAACAAAAAGCAGTACTGTGACAAAAGCCTGAAGACAGTGCTGAATTTAGTGGGAAGAGTAATTTGCCTTAAAGTATTATGTCAAAAATGGCAAAATATCTGGTCAAACACTGCCCCAAAAATTTTTGTAATTTACTTTTGTAAAGCTTTTGTAATTTATGTTATTTTGCCCCCTTGAAGCAACTTTCATAGTATTTTTTCTTTATGGATTGAAGAGGGAAGTTCAAGCCAGTAACAAGCACCCAGGGATGGTAAAGGCCCAGAAGCACAGACCTGCTTCTCTTGCTACTCTAAGAGTAAAAACAGAGGATTACCTGTGTCGTAACCATAAGTATCTTCAAAATCTGCAAAGCCAATTTCCATGGCATCTGACGTCTTGCCCTGTATTTTTCACATGGGTTCATGAAGTAAAACTTCAAATCTTCTTTCAAAGCCGTCTCTTTTAGATCTAAATCTGACTGACTCATATTTCTGCCACAAATAACATATTAATTAGAAACCAACAGAACACTTTGGCAGACAATTTCCTCATTGCTGCATCATCTCAGATCACCACATGACATAAAATGTCCAAAATAGTTTTCAGGTTATCTTACGGAAATGCAAAAATATTTCCCTGTGATCACATCATTAAAAATAATTCAAACACATCTGATCATTAAAACAAATTTAGACAAATAATTAACAGGCATTAAATAAGAGGGTCTATAATAGAAAGAAATGTAGACTTGCTATTACTCTCTTAAAAATCCATTTGAAACAAAGAGGGACCACTGTTAACATATTTGTCTGAATAACCCACATTCTAGCAGAAGAAAAAGGTGTCCTAAAGATTAAGCCAGAGCAGGCTTTACAGACACTTCTGTTATGAACATGCAGCTTCAAGAGCAAAATTCATGGGCATTTATTTATTTAAATACCTGGGCATGTAAAAATCAGAGGACCAAGTACAGAGGACTGTTGTTATGAGTGTTTTGAATCACCTTCCATTTCTCCTTCTCAGCTGAATGGTACATTGAAAAAAACTTTCCTCACCTCCTGATCATTTTAACCCTGTTTTCCAGTGTCATACATTTTTGGAATTTTCCTATGTCACACACAGATCAGAACCAACTTGTAATTTTTTTTCCTCTTTACATGTTAAGAGGATCATATCTGACACCAGCTGATTATCAGTCCCATTTACCATTCAGAATGTTATTCCTGATGTTCTGAATTTTATAAAGGATAACATTTTGTCTGAGGCTCAAAACTGAAACCATCAATTCCAAGTGTTGAGATACTTGGAATACTTTTTTATTTTTACTTTTTGTGTCCTCATCATCTGCACAGATATTTAAGCTCAAACTGTAGATCACAAAGCACATTTGATTTGCTAGAACCAACTGTCCCACAAGAAGAGAAATTTCAATTAAAGAAGCACGGTAAAGTTGACACTGTGGTGTTTCCTCAGAAGGGGAAGTGAAAACAACAAAAAAAAACTATTTTAATGTTAAAACTTCAAAAGTTATCTTTCCTACACAGCCTTAAATCAATCTTTCATGAAGATGATGAGAGGCAGGATGATTTTGAGTTCTGAAGCAGGAAAAACATGAGAAGTTTCCAAGGAAAAAAAAAAACTGTGGGCAGCTCCCCTATTTAAACTTACAATTAAAAACTGGACTAGCTTTAGTAACATCTAAGATATAAAAACTTTGAAAGATGTAAACACACCTGAGAGAAGAGCATGTGCTAATTACAGCTGTGAGCATTGATTAAGGAAACAGGCACATACATGCTTCAGTCCTGCATGGACACCCAAAGACATCACTGCTCCTGTATCAGCTCCTCTCCAACAGGCAGAAGCAGTTGTGTGGGTACACAGTGAACAGGAGCTAACCCAGAGTGAAAGTGATAGGAGGAGGTGGGAAAGAAAGAGGAAACAGAACAGGGTTAAGCTAAATCTGGTCAAATTTTAAAGTATGAAGGTATGACACAAGAACCACTCCAAGACTTCAGCAAAAACCTCCCCTAAGCTTCCAGTAAAAGCATATCAGAAGTGACAAATCTTTAAAACAAACAAACAAAAAACCATCAAACAAACAAAAGTAAAAAAGGCCAAAACCCCCACAAACTAAACAGCAAACTTTATAAAAACCATTTTTTTTTAAATATTCAAATCCATACCATGAAAAACATAATGGTTTACTCCAAAGATGTGTGTCAAGACCTTACAGATATTCCAAAAACTTGATATTGACTAATGACAGCACTTTCACCTTTACACAACTCTCATTTTGTGGCTAGAGATTATTTTCATTGATACCTTTAGCTCCCTTTATTAATTAACTGTAGAAATTATGAGCAGGAAATTTGTCAAAAAAGCAACACATTTTTTCGGCTTAAGAGAGATCCAAGATTCAAGCCTGTATCACGGTTGGACTTTGTCTTCCAATAAAAAGCAGGCATTCTCTGGTGTAGTATTTAAGAAAGAATTCATTTCTTAAACAGATGAAACAGCTAACAGGGCAGCTGGTGAAATATATCAAGTGTTTTTCAATTCATTAATTTCTTCGATAGATTAAAAATTACATCCAAACAGACCACATTAAATCAGCAGAACTAGAACCCGTAACCAAAGCACTGAAAAAGTTTAAAAGCTCCAAGAGATTACCAGTGTTTTACCATACGTAAAACAAACCATCTAGTTCTACCACGTGGTCATTAGCCTAATAATCTAAACCTAATTGAAACAAAGCACCCAGCTTAAAACAGAGTAATGAAGCAATTAAATTCTGACACACTAGTGTAATTAACACCACTCAATGGGTTTCCGTAGTGTGTTTTGTGAAGCACAACTAAATTTTCTGTGAATGAAGACTATAACGCATGCTTAGGTGCGCATCCAGGTGTCATGTGTCTCATCTATTCCAACCAACTCATTTCTGCCAGCTGCATTACTGTAACCAACACTTCACTGCAGTCGCTGGCAGGACAGTCTGTTGTTCAGCTGTTTCGCAGCCAGGCATTTTGGAGCTCAGCGTTCCATTCAAGAAAGAGGTTTCAGCAGTAAGGACTACAATTTACAGCTACCTACTTGTGAAATACACTTGTAGTAGTTAGCTCTTCACCCAGCACAAAACGCACCGTCGACTCAAGTGGCTAAAATGCGCTCAGTAAGTGAGCGCAGTCGCTTTCTTTAATGAGTAACTCACTACTGCAGCGACACTAACAGTGTTCATCAGAGCTCCGTAGCAGCAACATTTACCTACTTGAGCTCTGCATCTTGAAGAGGTATTAACGAGAACGATGGGGTGCTAGGGGGGCAAGAAGGAGAAAATAACTGGGAAAAAACCCATCATTGAGTTGAGTTCTACATATCAGCCTGGGCAACCCCAGCTTCGCCTTCCCGATCTGCACTAAGCTCAGCGCTCTGCCAGAGGACGGCATCGCCTCAGGCTTCTCAGAAACGAGCGGAAAGCCGTCCCGTGCAGGGTTCACACCGTCACCACCGGCTCGGCTGCCGCGGGAGGAGCGGCCGCAGCCGCGGCGCACACGGGGCGCTCCGCTGCCGGCCCGCGCCCCGGCGGAGGGCAGGACCTACCTTGTGCAGCCCCCGAGGCACGAGTGAGCCGCGACACCTGCGCCCGCTGCCCACCCGCCGCGGGGCGGGAGCGCCCTCCGAG
>VYXF01000717.1:58048-81414 GCA_013397295.1 Polioptila caerulea | reverse complement strand
AGGGACTTTAACCTGAGAAGGTGAGGGGAAAGCCAACTATTACAGGGGGTACATGGGACAAACCATGTGATACAAAATAAGTGATACATTAGTGCAATACAGCACCTCCACACGCTTCACCATCCTTGAAGTCTGGATGTATGCAGTTGTTTGCTGATTGCCTCAGTTAGGTTTCACATGAAAAGTACAGAACATTTTTATCAGCTGTTTAAGAGCCACTAATCACTGCAAATTAAACAAAATGAGACATTAATTACTAAAGGCGAAAGATGGAAGAGATCCATGAGGCTATCTCAAAAGGCTAGAGTTCATCCTGCAAGTACATTTCCAGAACTGTCTCCAATACAGTTATAAATGGTCAGACAATGGAATTATGTCTGTTCTACAAGTCACTCCAGAATACGCAGACATAACACAAACAGCCACATAGATGCTGTGGCAGCACAATACCAAGCATGCTGACAAGTTGAAAGAAAACTATCATCAAAAAGTGTCATCATTAGAGATAGGCTGGGGCCCTTCTCAGGCCATGGGTGAGGTGTAGGAAAGAGACATTGCTTTGGCCTCTGTACAGTATGGCAAAAAACATTCTCACCTGATTTCTACTTCATTAATGCAGACAGCAATGAGAGTGATTAGGAATCAAGAGGATTCACATCCAGCAGAGTATTTCACTTCCTGATTTTTCATCACCAGAATTTTTGTATTATCTGCACGGTGCACAGCTCAGCCAACCTGCACTACAAGGGTAGACTTCAGGACAAGGCTGTCCTTAGGACACAAACCCCAAACTGAAAAAGGAACTGAAAGTGAAGCTTGCTTGGAGATTATCTTGTGTGGTGTGTAACAGTGCTGGATGGGTCAAGATATAGCTAAGCCTTTTGCTTCTGAGCGATTAACAACCCATTGGTCAAAAGTTTCCGGGAATGCCATTATCCAGATTTTGTTCATCATGTTTGTGCACAGCAAAATTTCTTTTTCAGTTTGTCTTTCAGTCTGTCTAAGGGGACAACAACAGCAACATTGACTTTGTCAGTAGAAACAACTGCAACTCCAAAAAGACCACATTCTCCTCACATGGACTAGCAATTGTTCAAAAGCTTCAAGATGTTCCTGTTGTGCAACAGAATGTACTTGTGTGCATTTTAGGGTTTTTTTTGAAGTTTACGTTGCAAATCTTCACCTGGAAAAAGTAAGTTGCATTCTTATTCCTTCCCAGGAACAGTGTGGTTATCATCTTGCCACTAACAGGAAGTTCTGGGAAGGCAGTAGAGAAGTCAGAATTTAGATTATTTTTATCTACATCTAGATGGGAAAGTTGCCATCAGGGACATTTAAGTTCCCAAGAAGCTGGTTAACTCAGTCTGAAGGTAGCAACTAGAGAAAAGGCAGCTCTTGATGTGGTTGGAATTAGTCTCAAAGAGAGTATTCAAAATTTGCACTATCTTCAAAAATGAAGAATAAGTAAAAGGATTGCTTCCTTCCTTTGCAGCTCCCTCATGGGAAACCCACTGAGAGGTGTACACTGTAAAATAACCTAATGTACAGGGCTTATCCACGTAGCTGAAGATCCATTAATTTTACACTTATCAACATTTCCTTTTGTGAACTTTCTAGTGCACTCTCCCAACTTTTTTCCTAGTTTTTTTCTTCTTTTTGAACTTCAGTGGAGTTCATAGCTGTTTGACCTGTATCATAGGATAGGTTCAAGCTATAGAGTTTTTTTTATCCACTTTGGCGAATGCTGTTTGGAAAGGGTCCTTGTCTGTATTTAGTTTAATTTTATTTCATTCCAACTCTTTATTCCTAATATAACTTTGAACTTGGGGGAGTTGGCGAGGAAGAGAAGAAAGGGGAGTGTTTTTGTCAATTCAATTAAGGTGCTCCTTGCAACCAGGACCCAGAACAGTGCTGCTCTGCATTACAGCCACACAGATTTCATTTGAAATTAAACATAGGACCAGAGTTCCTCAAGTAATTTGCAAATGAAAACCAGGTGTTTCCAAGTTAAAAGTGCCATGCAAACACTGTATCCTATTTTTTCTAGAAAGGTTAAAAAACTGCAAACATCAGAAGAAAATTATTTTGCTGATCAGTCTTTGAAACAAAGAAAATAGAGAAACAAGGAGCCTGATTTTTATTCTTTGTACATCATAGTTTGGGAGTAACTTCTGTCTGCTTAAAAAATTTACATACTTGCTACTTAGTATCATCCTATCATGGGAAGTTTGTCTCAAATCTGATTTCAAGATATAAACGGTTACAAAGCTCTTCAGGCCTAACAGTTTTTCAAGATGTTTTTCTGTACAAGTACAACCTACACTGGATGCCTATGCAACTGAGAGTGTGGTAAGCAAAACTCCCATATCCAGTAGGAAGAATGTAATCACTCTAAATAATATGAAAAAGTGACTTTCAAAAAGTGATACATCACCAGGTATCTAGTGTCTTTAAGGAAGTCTAGGGAAATAGTTAAACAGCCACAGCCCCTGGATGAAACTAAGAATGTGCATGTGGAACATGAAGGCTGAATACTGAAAATGAAATTGGGTTCTTAAGAGTAAACAGTGTCTCCCAAATACTATAGCATGACAACAACAAAATTGCTGTCTTGTTGATATAAAAGGGATACTTCTAGGGGCAAACATACTCCTGAATGGCAATAAACACTGGTTAATCAAGAGCATATTATGAAAGCAGTAAGATTAAATAACAAAGCAAAACAGAGTTTAATGTGTTTAATAGACATTCTTTTGTGATCAAATTACTTGGAGGATCAGACTTCCATGACATTCTATACAGTGCTGATGTTTCAGTGTCCCAGATGACATACTTTGATACACTAGAAAGTGTAATCTTGGATCCTCACAATTCATCTAAAAAATTCAACAGCAACAGAATATTCAACTAAAGCTGCATGGATATAAGTCCTTGAACATGAAGCAGAAGAATAGGAAATGCTGAAAAAAAGTTTCACCTGAGTACTTCCAGTCCCACAAGTTAGTGTTACATTGTCCTCTGAATATCAGTATTTTGAGGTGGTGTTTTTCTTCTGTTTTTGTAGTTTGAAGTCAGCACTCAGTAAGCCAGACAGCTTTCCTTCATGGCAGTCTTATACTGAATTGAACAATTTTAAAGGCCAGGTTGGACCTGATCTAATGGGGAGCATCCCTGCCCACGGCCAAAGGGTTGAAACTGATCTTTAAGGTCCTTGTCAACCCAAAGCATTCTATGATTCTGTGATTAAAGGAAGTGGAATTAATCTGATAGCAAGGGCACTCAATCAGGTGTCCTTACTTTTCACTGATGCTGATTTATTCAAATTATTCTCTTCCATTGAAGGACTGCAGACAGTTATGGAAACACTGAAGATTATTCTCCACATCCCAGTCAGCTTTATTCAAAGGTGGATGAAAAACTGGCTAAGTGGCTAGGGAATATTTACTGTGACATCATTCTTCAAATAGCCATTTTTAATTAAGACAAAAGAGGTGCCTTGAAAGGAGAAAAATAATGGTGTTTCAAACCAAGCAGAAGGGGTGCCTCAGTGTGACAAAAAGTGCTAATCAGTAAATTCCTATGCAATGCCACCAGAAATTAATTTCTCTTTGAACCCTCTAACTAACTCTGATTTACTTAAGAAGTTGATACATGACTTTATAGAAACATTTTATTGTACAGAGACCTGGAAGATAAGGTAACAAGCCTATTTTTCTGAATAAGCAGGACACATTTTCAAAAAAAAGAAGTCACTATTCCTCCCAATTTGAAGTAATATTTTAATATCAGGGAACAAAGACATACAAATGCTGCCTCATTTTATCAAATTGTTTGCCCCTGCCTACATTAAATCTGGTATTTTTAAGGTCAGGTCACTATTTTCTACACAGAAGGAAAACAAGCACTCTTCATTATGAATAATGTTCACTACCACTGAAGGGCACTAAAAACATCTGAATTGATAAAGCACTTCTAAAGGAGAAAAAATATCTGCATTTTCCCTTTCCTCTTGGAAAAGGTTGCTGTTGAATGCTATTCAGCATCTAGCTTTACAGAGTCATTAATATAAGCATAAAGAACTCCAGAGTTTTCTAGTATAAATTTTGTTCTGTAGCTACATGACCTTCTCCTCAGCAGCATGGTGAAAACACAACAGGAAAGCAAATAAATATTGGGATTGATCCCGCCTCAAACAAAAAGGTAATTACAGACAGTGCATATTTGTCCCTGCATTGTTCCCTGTTCTTCCCCAATTTCAGTTCTCTCCTCCCTCTTCTTTGACTAGATCCAGACTACTCTCAAGTAAATTTAGATTCAGTCCTTTCTAAAAATTCTGCCTTGGTTCACAAACAACTAATTTGTGAGCAATGTTGGAAATGTTGGACATTTCTTTGAAGGTGTCTATGAATATTCCCTAGCTATATCCATGAAGAGAAGCATAAGAAGAATGTGATTGCTGCAAAAAATGAAATTCTTAACAAATATATTATTTTTGTAACACCACTTCGGGCTGGTTTCTGGATGAGTTAGCAGAAAATTGATTATGAGGTAAAGTGAAAGTGTTTTCAATCTGCCTCAGTACTAACAACAGGTTGAATAAATCATGTACCTTGAGTAAATGTAAGTGATATGACTCCCAGTGTAGATCCTAAGTGCATTATCACTTAAGCCATGTGACATTTTTTGAGCCACTTGAAATATTTTACTTCAGTGTATTGAAGCACTGCTTAAACCATCTTGGTTCTTTGTTGTGGTGGGTTGTTTAAACACACTTCCAGAAAAGCCTCGACACGTCTGCTTCTCTTAACAGTTGTGGTTTATTTGGAAAATTCTCTCTGTTTCTACGCATCTCTGTGTCTAACCTACAATACCTAATAGCTTTAATTGGAAAACATCTCTGCTTTTATCAGTAGGGATTAGATCATACTAGCCATCTATATTTCCCTTTTGTAACCATAGTATTGCCTTAAGTCTATTTCTGCTGTTGACAGAAGTTGTTTTTCTTTGTGCATCAAGGATCAAGCATCAGTCTATAACCATGTACTGCAGGTATCAACAATTATTCTTCATGCCACAGGATAAATGCATAGCTTTTACAAGCAGTCTAATGAATAGAAACTCTGCAACAAACCAAAACAATAGTTTAATTTGGACTTTAATACAGTCATTTCTACTGGAGGGGAGACAGAGCTGTTATGTATATGGGTAATCTTAAATTTTAAGGATAACTTTATATATCATGTAAAAACATAATGTATGTTGGGACCAAACACATACACAGAAAGTCAAATATTCATCTAGTTTTAACCATGGTAGCAGTACTAACTTCAATAGAGTGTTTTACTTTCATGACCTTCTGAACTGGTCTAACAGTGGTAGTTTTAAACAGAGACACAGCAAGGTTCAGGTTAAGACTGATGGAAAATTCAAAGGGACTGTGGCTCTACTCTATGATATGTTGATTTATCAGATACCTGAGACAGAGGGTGAATTTTGCATTCTGGCATCTCTTGCAGCTCCTAAAACCTGAAAAAGTGTTAAGCATTACCCTTCAGACATCTGCCCTACTTCCTGTTTACATCCTGACTTTTCTTATCCTTTTATTTTCTCCCTGAGGCAAAAAGAAAAAAAAAAAAAAAAAAAAAAAAATTCTGTTTTTCATCTACAGCTAGCAAAGGCTTGTTCCTCATGCTGAAAAGCTGTCAGCTGGCTCTGATTAAGAATGACTCTATCAGGTAATAAGACAAGCTTTCTTTCTTGTATAAATTCTCAGAATAACCTTGCTGAGTAAAAAACCTGTGTCACCCTAAGCCAATGAGAGTTTTCGCAGTTTTATTACAGCCAAGACACAGTAGTAAGTATCTCTTCTCCATATTTATCCCATTATTGAAAACTAATTTTCTATAAGCAGCAAAACTGATGTTTCTTTCCACAGAAGATAAATAATCCATCCTATTTAAAATTGCATAATATCTTGCTGTTTGGACAACAAGGACAGCAGTGTTTGCTGGTATTTTCAAGCATGGGTGCTCAAAGAGGATCTTTGTCTGAGTGGTAAGGAAAAGTTCAATACTAAAGTCATGGCCAGAGCAGATTTGGAAAACACACTTTGTAATTGGGTTATACTTCCTTAACAATCAGAACAACAGTAAACCAGCAGTCTCTGAAAACTGTAAAAGGATCTGTTCAAAGATTTGTTAGCCAAAATTTTCAAAAATTATTAAAATATTTACACCAGGGAGGATAGTCTAAATTTGAATGGTAGATATGTACAGATGAAGTAAAATGCAGAGAACTTTACAGCTTCATAGTTTCCAGAAACAGGACAATCAGTAACTAAAACAGTCAGGAGTAACTTACTGCAGCGGTGATAATTACAATTAAAAAAATATATTTGATATTTCTTCTCATACTGAGCAGTTTTGAAAATTATTTACTGCATTACATGAACCACATCTGTTACTACTCTACAGTGAATCAGTAGAAAATTTGCCATTGGCCTCAAGGAATGAGAAATGCTGTCATTCAGAGCCATATCAAACAACAAGTAAGAGATATTTTAAAAAAGCAATTAAATTACTTTTAGCAAAATAATAGAAGGGAATGAAATGGAATACAATACAGTAGATTAGAATAATTACAGCTAGAAGAGACTTAACAAAAATCAACCAGTCCAACTGCCGAGCCCTTTCTGGGTGAAGAAAAGCTCAAGAGGGTGTTGTTCCAATGTCTCAAATACTGGCATACTTGGGGCACCTCTCCAGGAAACCCATTCCAGTATCCCACCCTCCTCTCATTGAAGAAATTCTTCCTAATATCAGGTCTAAACCTCATCTGGTGAAGCTTTCAACCATTTCTATGTATTCTGTCACTGAGTATCAGGTAAAAGAGCTCAGCCCCTCCCTCTCTGCTTCCGCTCCTCAGGAATCACAGAATCACAGGGTTAGAAGAGACCTCCAAGATCACTGAGTCCAACCCATGCCCGAATACCTCAACTAAACCATGGCACCAAGTGCCACAATAGCTGAAGAGAGCAATGAGGTCATCCATTAGCCCCTTTTTATCCAAACTAGGCACAGCCAGAGCCTTTAGCTGCTCTTTATATGTCACAAAATATTAATTCAAATTTAGAGAAAGTTAGCTTACAATCAAATTATTTTCCTAGGAAATCATATGTACATTTTATAGAGTAAAGTTCATTATTAGTGCAGATTAGGCACTTGATACAAACTTCTCACTTCTGTAAGCAGTGTATTTCCATTGAAGCTTTTTATGATGAAAATTTTTTGAGTAATTTGACTTCAGCCTTATGAGTCAGAAAATCACCAGTGAGTCACATTTCAAATTTCATGAAAAATATCATGCTATGGAATCAAGTGACAAGTGAACTTTTGATTTTAGAATCACGCTGATAAAAATTATAAAGACTTGTCTTATCTATAAACTTCCTCAGGACTGTTAATGTGGCTCAAGCGTGCTAATACCTACAACATGGAAAATACACTACATCTTTAAGGTGAAGAGTCCTCTGCTGGCCAGACAGCATGCAAACATTCACATGCTGTGCTCCAGCAGCCCCACTCATTGGCACTCAGTTGACATCAGTATCAGCAAAGACAGTTTTACAACCAGACAGCAGAAAAGCCGTAACAATTTGTTCTGCACATTCAACAGGAAGTTCTCTATTTTCTCCTACACATTAGAAGTAGCATTTCTCCTGCTTCATCCTTTTCAAGAACACCAATACAAGAGAGATGACAACAGCACTTTCTGCAGCCTAACAGCACCCCACTGCCTTACAGCTCTGCCTGCTAGAATCCTGCAGGTTAGTCTTACCACATAACTTTTTTGGCAGCACGCGATCATTCTAACCACCCTATCTACAGAAACATCTCCAAGTCTTTTTATGTCACTTTTTGACTGGAGGCTACAATAGGGTCTATGTGAGCCATTGGTACATTTGATAAAGAGTTTGAAGAGCAAATGATTTCATCCCTTCTCTGATAGCACCCACAGGCCCACAGTGTGAAGTCTCCCTCTCCACTGCTTAAATCTTTAAAGGCAGGATGGCACAGATCTGTCTGCCTCAAGCAGAGAAACAGCTACACAGGTACTGGGTACATGGACTATTTAAATGGCTTACTCTTCATGTGCAACTCTTCATCCCAGTTCCACACATGGAACAATGAGGGGAGGAAAGACAAGACTGTTCTTCAGTTGTCAGCCAAAAATGTGGACTTTTAGGAAAATGAGAAATATAAATTAGCTTTTCTAGCAATACTTCCAGCTTATCATGCTCTAAGGGAGAAATAAAGAATGTTTAGCAAAAGAATCTGAAAAAATCTTCAGAAACTTAAAATCAAGCAATGTTTTGGCAGAATCATGGCCTCGAGGATTAGTGAACAGACTGACTCAGCCCAAGTTACTGTGAGTTTCTTGCTACCTCTGATCCTTAAACTCAAAATTGCATGCTGTTTTATGTCCATTTGCAAGTCTGCCTACTTTTTCCTCACTTGGATTTTTTTTTGTCTCACAAAGAGTATTTCTTCCCAGCATCACTGCACATCAGTGCAAGAAAGAAAAACTATACAGGAAATAGAACAGTGGAAAAATGTCTGTGTCACCTTGTACACTGTCATCCCCCAGCTGAGATGGGAGAAACCCAGCATTGTCATATGGATGTGAGTTAAATGAGACAGCTTTGCCTTTAATGTTTAGAAAGCAGGAGGGCTAGAAGCAGGTGAGAAAATCACAGAGGTCAAGAAATGAGATCTAAAAATAACTTGCTAAGGGGAGAGTCATCCACAGGGCACTCCACCATACATTTAGTCATGGATATAATGCATAGGATAAAGGAAAATCAATTGACAGGCCATGTGGCAGCAGAGTAAGTATTCAGACAGTTAAGCTTTAATGAAGTCAAACAGGGTAATACTCTAGATCTCTCTTCACAGGCTTTAACTGTATATTCTTTCAAAGTTATCTTGCATGGTGTTTGTTGGAAGTATTTCTCCCAGCAGATATAACCACAGGGGTCAAGCACCACCACATGGTATTACACTCTCATTCAACCTATTATGCAGAATGATTTGTGCCTATTAAGTCTATGTTTGAATCTATGGTTTCTGCAACACATGCCACTCTAGGTCATCAGAAGAGTGGAAATTCTTTACTCCTTGTTCTCAATACTTTATTTTCCCTAAAATCTTATGATTGCCTGAGACATAAAGTGCTAGCAGTTAATGCAAAATAGGATGCATATGTCCCATACTGTAAGATGAGGGAAAGTCTTTGTGGCTTCAAGATAAACCGTTGACAGGTTTGTGGGTTGCAAATCTAATTTCATCCATCCAAGACTTTTTCCACACGTTTGTGAGTGTCTCAAGGAAAGAGGGGCTCAAACAAGCAATTTTTCATCTAGTAAAGATATCCTGGAGATGTCATCTACCCGAATCCAGGTCATCATGAGGAACCTTGTGAGAACAGATGTGGAGAAAGGCAGTAGGGAGAGAGCACAACTGGAACTCTTACTTATTTTTATTTTTCACAAGATCCTGTGCTCCAATAGTCTCAGAAATGAAAAGTGTTAGATGCCTTATCAAGCATACCCCTCTTAAATGCAATTTGCTCAACATTTTGTACTGTCTCTCCTTGAGTCTTCAATTTCACTTTCACCTATTAAGACATATTTTTTCTCCTTTGATCAGTTCCAATTTTTCCTCCTGCCATTCATGGTTGTCCAAACTTCAAATCTCTTTATTCCTCATCAAGTTGCAAAGATATTTTTGATGTAAAGCTAAATCTCTGGCCGTACTGTTCTACTCCCAAAATCAGAAAATTAATTTTGCCTCTCTCCTGATACTATTTTCCAACAGTCTCTCTTACTCTTGACATACACACAGATGTTCAGCTGCTATAGCCTTGGTATTCAAAGCATCTTCCTTTCTTCTCTTAACAACCTGAGAAGGGTCAGAGCCAGAAGAAACTTCCTCATCATATCTTCCAGAGGTCCAGTTGCAGTTGCAGTTGTTAAAAGTCTGTTGAGGACAAAAGGATTAGTTCTGGCTAAAGGAATAGTATTAGAGCCTGGACTAGATTTCCTGTGATAAGGTTTCCCTTAGTTCTAAAGCCTTCATTCTATAAAGGTTAATTTCCTTCTCAAGGTCACAGCAGCGTTATACCAAGACAAATTTCTATTTTTTAACATGGATAGGACTTAACATTTGTTCTTTTGAAATTTCTCCTTTCATCCTTTCTTTCAGGCTGTGGCCTGTGCTATGGCTAAGGCCAAAGAAACTTGCCTTTGGGAACAGGTCCAGTTCTTTCTTCTCCAGTACCCTGAACTGGGCTTCCTAACACCTCCTTGTTCCCAAGCAAAGTTTAAACTTGAAGTTTATCTCAGAGCATTGGACCAAGCTGTTCATCAAAACTGGCTTCCAAATTTGTGGTCCACCAGGAAAGAACACAAAGGAAACTTCACCAATGCTTGAGTCACATGAATTATGCCACAGGTACAAGGACTGAACAATTTTCTTTCTGAATATATTGGCTCCAATATACTGTAGGCTATGAATAATTTTCAGTGTCTTGATTCTCTGTAAATGCAGAGATTACTGAGAAAGAGGTAATGGGGCATGCCAAAAGCTTTCTCATGTGGTTTCCCAAGGAAGTCCTGCTGTTCTTTGGCCTTTAAGTGCCAGAAAGCAAATTAACTGGTAGCTTCTCTCTAAGTCTGAATTTCTTACTTTTTATCATTTGAAAGCAAACTTCAAGCTGCATTTTTAAAATACTAGGAAAACAGAAAATTGTACAGCATAAATTGAAGAGATGAAAAGAAATGAAAATATAACTATGAGACACTTTCAGAGCCCGTGGATTACAAACAGAATAACCCATATATATTGGCTGTGACAATGGGAGTAGACATTTTCAAAAAATGAAGCACCCTAAAGCACAAATTAGGATAGCTTTGATTTTACAACTGCAACAGCTTATGAGTTTTATGAGACAAAAGGAGAATCCTTTTAAAACACTCTTTTCACATCTGAACGAGCAGTCAGATCAGTTTTGAGTAGTTTTGGGATTAATAAATCATACAGACAGGTCCAAGCAAAACATTTGTGCTGCTGAATAATCAGGGACTCAAGGAATATGAGTTGCTGTTTAACACATTCATATTTACAACAAACAGCTGGGACAGAGGTTGGAGAAGTGGAAGAGTGACTGTCCATGAAGAACTTTATCTATCAGAAAAGTCTAATACAACAGTAGAACACAGTTGCCATACATGATAATAAAAAGGAACAGCCTGTTCTTTCTTTTAGTTGACACATTTTCTTTATTTTCCTAAAACAAATTAACAAATAAAATGCTACTAAAAACTGAATCATCTGTTTTTTGCACTAGCCAGAATGAATGTGTCTTCCAGAGAAAAGAACAGTTTGGGTCATCAGTAACAACAGTATTTAAAGGGTCAACATTTGCTTACTTTTCACCAGATCAGAATTGTTACCTAATTTGTTCCCACCGCCATGCTTACCAGCATGGAAACTGAACACTCAATTTCTGTAAGAACTGGAATAGCCTCTGTTTGCCAATCATGTTGCTGCTATCTTCTTGCCTAATGGTCACATGTTTGCTATTTCAAACATTGGGTTGTTCTTTGGTCATGATAACATTTGCATAATCTCCAAAGGACTTTTAGCATGGTTAAGACTTTTGCAAATATACTTCTGGGCTGCTATTCTTCCACTTATGCAGGAGGGAATAAAAAAGTTTTGATCTTCATTTCCGGTTTCACCGACCCAGTTTTGTAACCATAATTTTGCATTTGGACAACAATCTCTGCAACGAGATTAAAGAGTTCCATTAGTTTCTTTGGACAGGAGATTAGGCTCTTAAAGCTGGTCTTTGCTGAGCCAGTGTTACTCTCTGGTTCTCAATGTCACCCGTAAGTTCAATTTTAAATGTTTTCTGGATATATTCCAGCATGAGCCCATGACTGGGGAATTAGAGATCACTATCCTGTAACAATTTGACCCGGCTGCCTCTTGCCTGGCAGTCCTGTGACAGAAGCTGAAAATGAGCCCAGATAGTCCCTTCCTTGTCCCACACAGCATGGGGTAGCAGCTGCTGGGTGAGTTATCTGTCATGCCTCTGACATAACATCCCAGCCCATGCCATGGCAGTGGCATGCCAGAGCAGGAAGCAGGTGGCACATTTCTGCAGGAAGCACTGGTGCCTTGGCAAGTGCATTGCAGACAGCAAGTCTGATTATCCCAAGCATGTGGCCACAATTCCAGGCCCCCCAACCATCATTTAAAGAGGCTGTGCTATTCCTGCAGGTGCTCCTGGGCAACAGCTTGGAAAACAAGTGTTCTGCCATATGCGACCCTGGGCAGGGAGACACTGCTGAAGATACATTTGGCATGTAGGCCTGCTCTTGGGGAAGAAATTAAAGAATTCTGCTATGAGAGGTGAGGAAGATGAGACACTCATATGGAGTCTCCTCCTGGAGATATCTCCTGGACACACTCAAGAATTGTCTGGATGCAATTTTGTGCAATGTGCGCTAGGGAGACCCTTCTTGAGCAGGGAGGATGGATGAGATGACCCACTGTGGTCCCTTTCCAACACGACCAATTCTGTGAGTCTGTGATTCTGTGATAGGCCAGTATCAGCAGATTGCAGGCAAATCTTGAGAATCAAATCTGATTTCCAGGGTGATGGGTGCAAAAGATTACTACAACACCAGAAACTGAGTTATCATGAATATGAGTCCAACAGGACATTATACTTGAGAGGTGGCTGAAGGAGAGCAAAATGATTCAGTTCACAAAAGTCTGTGTTTCACCATCCCTGCAGGAACCCACATAAACATGGTTTCTGTCCTTTCAGCTGTGTGCAAGGGGCCACCAGTGGGGACTAGAGGGGAAATGTTTGTGACACAGCCATGACTGCTGACACATTTGAAAAACGGATTTTAGGGGTGAGTATGGAAATCATAAAATACAGTAAATAATAACCAGCTTGTCCATAAATTTAAAAAGAAAATGCAATGATATCTTCATTAACATATTTACAGTAACAGTAAAGGAGTAGTATCCTTAGATATTCTTGAGTTACGCTATGCATTCATCTCTCTGCTCTGCTGTACTGTGCACTGATTTCATTCTAAATATAGGAATTTTATTCCATAACGGCACTATTTAGTCCACAATGAGAACTGATTTCTTAAATTTTATCTGGAAATAAAATAATAACTGCATTCTAAATAGCAAACACAGCGGAATGAGCTAAAATTCCTACAATAGGAATGAGATTGCAAATATTTGTGAAATAGAGGAATTAAGCAGTACAGAAGAATAAATTAATGATTTGCACTTAGAATCAGAGAAGCTGTGGTTCTAAACCAAAATTCTCTTGAAAATTTAAGCTCCATACTGTTTAATTGCACTGCATGATGCCCCAAAAGAAACCAATCTTTATTATTAACACCATGTTTTATGGTGTTCTACATGTATTTACAGCTTACATACTAAATTTTCCTGCAAAAAAGATTGGCAACTTGGGGTTTTGGCCAGAAGAAGAAAAGTTATGTCTCGATTATTTTCAGCTTTTGAATATTAATAAATAAGCTTCTCACATTCCTGGAGTCACTGAGTACATTAGTTACCGCTTGCTGTCTGTAAGCAAAAAACCGTGTCATTGACCCCTTAAATTTGCTGTCACTAATTATATTAATTCCTAACTGCATATGCAGGTATACGGTTTCTGTAAGACTTCCTTGATTACCTAGCTTTCATCAAAACTTTAGTGTGCTCAACCTCAACAACATAGTTAGGCAATAATTCAGTGAAACAGCATCCAGAAGAATGACATGTAAACCAGCTATGAGACACAGAACTATCTCACTGAATTCATTCCCCTGGCTAATAAAGTAGTAGATCTTTCCTGGAAAGACTGATAGCATTTGAGAAAAATAACAAAAACAACCAAAACCACAGAATACAGACATTGCAACCTTTAAATATCACTCTCAAGCCAGAGAGATGTTACCAACTTCATGTCACAGAAACTTCATTTGTGGTACCATTTTGTAGTCAATCTGTCATATGTTTTAAAAAACTGTAAGACTTTGTAACATTATGCAGTACAAGCATTGAATCAGTACAAGCTGTGGTAGATGAACAGTAGGCAACAGCAAGCAATGTAAGTCTGTCTCTCAAGTATCTCACAGCAGCCTGGGTGCAGTCAATCAGATACTTTGCTTTGGAAACTGATTGACAAAGTGGCAGGAGACTAGCATGGCCATCCTACTCTACCAGGCTGCAGGAATCAGCAGTCCTTTGGGATGACAGTTAATAAAAAGACACCATAGAAACAGTGGGATTAAAAAGAGGATATCCTGATGACTCCAGATATGCAAGTCAAGTAAACATAAGGAGACTCCCTGCTCAGTATTACGCACCTTTTTCAAATGCAAGGGACAAACCACTATTTGGAAGAACTTGTGTCATTGCAAAGGTCAACTAGCAACAACTCAAATATGAGAGAAATGCAGAGAAACCATACTGACATATTAGGTCAATACTTGCATGCAGTGGATTTTAAAAGATGCTATGCTTGAGGGGTTTTTTTGTGGTATTTTTGTTTATTTGTTTGATTCGTTTGGTTTGGCACCTTTTTTTTTCCTGTAAAGTGTTTCCTTTTAAAACAGATGTTTGGTACTCCCACATTCTGATAGCTAAGAACACAGTAAATACTGTGATTTATTCCTAAAGAAAAACACAGAAAGTTTTGTTTCCACCCTTTCTAATTAATTTTTGCATTCAATAAAGTAATTTGTTGCAGAAAGAAATAAGAAGGTGCAGGAGCATTTCAGTCCAGTAGAGTGTACGATCTCCCAGGAGCTAGGCAGCAGAGGCCTTCAAATCCTGCTAGTTCTGTCCAGGTTCCCATATCACGATAGCAGGGTTTCTGCAGTACACTCCTTCATGTTACAAGAAGCAGTACAAAACCTACCTCTCCTCAAATAAAGGAGCAGCCAAAAGAATAAGAAAATTAAATCTTATGAGGAAACTAAGTGGTGTGTGGGAGAAAGAGAAAGGAACGGGCATAGAATTTTCTATGAAGGACTTAAAAGCAAAAAGTTGCAATGTTAGGCAGGGAACACAGCTTGGCAAACTGCATGGCTTTTCCAGGAAATCCAGGAAATTCAGCAGAATAGTTTATGGATTGGGGACAAGAAAACACTTGGAGAAACTTGCTAGCAACAATAACTCTGAAAAAGAGATTCCCTTTGGTCACATCAAATGTAGGCTAAGCAGTCTTGGGCATACACAAACACACACTCCACAAAAGACTGAATTTCCTCTGCTGTCTCTGCTGCCACTCTGACCTAGGACTGTGGGGAAGCAGCTCATTCAAGGGGATGCTTTCTCCTCTCTGGTATTGTGGGCAGCTAAGCGGCAGATCATTGGGTTTCATGATAGGGATTTTCCATCCAACCACAACTTCATCTTTTGGTTGCTACAGACCTAAGCAGGCTTCATCAATTAACAGTGTGATTGTACAAGCTTCTGCAGACCATTACCAGCTTAATGGGTTTCTGCTTTAAATTTCTTTTGGTTTATTTTTAACAATTTTGCCCCCAAATTCTGGCTTATTAGATCTGTATCTCAAAGTAAACCTAGCAACCATGCATTGGTTTGAAATTCCAATCCCTCAATATATTTAAGCTTATTCACAAATGTAAACACATACTTCACTCAACCGGAATCTTTACTGAAGCAGAAATGCAATTAAATTTCCAAAACTCACTAAAAAGAAACACTGTACATTTCATTGATGTTCCTGTGTTAACAATACTTATCAAATTCTAAAATATCTGTGTCTTACAGCAAACCAAAGAAAAAACAGAAGCAATTATCACTTTATTCTGCCTGGCAAAACAGTGTAAAACTGGATAATTCTGTTGGATAAGAGAATGATGGGAGAGCATAGTTCACAAGACGAGACTTGTTAGAGCTTGAAACATCCCCTTCTGTTTACTCAGATGTTTTAGAAGCATTTGCACACTGGCTCACATTTGAGTCGTCTCAGCCACATACAGTGTTCCAATTTATTTCCATAAGAAAGAATAAAATAACCCCAGGTACATTGCAGGAAAAATGCTTACACTCAGACCTCTGCTACAGTAGATAATGGGCAGATCATGACACCCACTTCATCAATGAGTGTTTTATTCTTCCTTTTCTATAGCTACAGGAGTCACACCTTTTGCAGACAGATATGAGTATCTACCTGGATAAATAATATAATAAAGTTGTTTTTTTTTTTTTTTCACATTTCACCAGTTTTCAGGATTATAAATTCCACTATAGTCAATATCATTCAAACATGATACCAGATGTCTTCATGTTTACAATACATTCTTTTGGCACAGCTTGCCAATACACAGTCAGTGGTGGAAAATCTGATAAGAAATGTTTTCATGTAAGCGTACCCTGGTGTCCTTGTCAGCTCAGGCCATTTTAAACTAAATTAGCTCTAAATTAGGTACCCAAAGGTCCATTCTGCTCACTATATTCTAATAGACTGCCTAACTCATATGCTAATTTAGCTTCTATCTCTCATTCATTTTACAGGGTCACAGAATCAAGAAAAGATCTCTGAGATCATTGACTTCAGCTCTTAATCCAACAACGCCATCTACTCTACTAAATCCCCAAGTGCCACATCTACATTTCTATTACATATTTCCAGGGACAGTCACTCAACCAATTCCCTGTTCCAATCCTATTCCAATATTTGACTACCCTTTCAGTGAAGAAACTTTCCCTAATATTCAATCTAAACCTCCNGCCCAGACCCCTCTGCAGAGCCTTCCTGCCCCCCAGCAGATCAACATCGTGTGATTTGCAAACTGACAGTGCACTTGATTCCCTCACCCAGATCATTGATAAATATATTAAACAGGGCTGGACCCAATACTGACCCCTGGGGAACACTACTAGTGACTGTTCTCCAACAGGATTTAACTCCATTCGCCACATTGGAGTTGTGGTGGGCTGGGCCACCCAGCCAGTATTTTAACTAGTGCAGAGTGCACCTGTCCTAACCGTGATNCTCCTTTCAGAGAGTTGTAGAGAGCTGCAAGGTTTCCCTTGAGCCTCCGTTTCTCCAGCTCTCCATGACCAGCTCCCTCAGCAGATCCTCATCAGACTGTGCTCTAGACCTTTCACCAACTCCACTGCCCTTATCTGGACTCACTCAATGACTTACAGTGAGGAGCCGAGGACAGGACACAGCACTCAAGGTGCAGCCTCACACCAGTGCTGAGACTAGGAGAACAATCACTGCCCTGGTCCTTCT
Organism: Polioptila caerulea; assembly: GCA_013397295.1. NCBI lineage: Eukaryota > Metazoa > Chordata > Aves > Passeriformes > Certhiidae > Polioptila > Polioptila caerulea. Next base: position 64,038 of record VYXF01000717.1, on the reverse strand, counting down.
GGCCCCACTATTGCTGGTACAGGCCAGGATGCCATTGGCCTCTTGGCCACCTTGGACACACGGCTGGCTCATGTTCAGGCACTGTCAATCAGCACCCCCCAGGTCCTTTACCTCTGGGTTCATTTCCAGCCCCTCCTTCCCCAGCCTGCAGCTCTGCACGGGGTTGTTGTGACCCAAGTGCAGGACCTGGCACATGGCCTTGTTTAACCTCACACAACTGGCCTTGGCCCATGGGCCCAGGTGGCCCAGACCCCTCTGCAGAGCCTTCCTGCCCCCCAGCAGATCAACATCGTGTGATTTGCAAACTGACAGTGCACTTGATTCCCTCACCCAGATCATTGATAAATATATTAAACAGGGCTGGACCCAATACTGACCCCTGGGGAACACTACTAGTGACTGTTCTCCAACAGGATTTACCTCCATTCGCCACATTGGAGTTGTGGTGGGCTGGGCCACCCAGCCAGTATTTTAACTAGTGCAGAGTGCACCTGTCCTAACCGTGATCAGCCAGTTTCTCCAGAAGAATGCTGTGGAAGATAGTGTCAAAGACTTCACTAAACAAAAAACATCCACATGCTTTCTCTTATTCTCTGAACAGGTCTCTATCATAGAAGACCATCAGACTGGTAGACCAGGACCTGTCTTTCCTAAACCTATGCTGGCTGGTCCTGATGCCCTGGATGCCATAGGATGGCACTCAGGCTGATCTGCTTCACGACCTTCCCGAGCACTGAGGTCAGGTTGACAGGCCTGTAGTTTTCCAGATCCTCCTTCCAACCCTTCTTGCAGATGGGCATCACAGTGGACAACCTCTGGTTGTCCGGGACCTCCCTTGTTAGCCAGGACTGCTGGCAAATGATTGAAAGAGGCTTGGTGAAATCTTGTGCCAACTCCAACAGGAGAACTTGATTGTGTTAGTTGAAGCAAGTCCTTAATACAATTGTTTAACTGCTATGTTGCTTTCACTTTTGCAGGGAGACAGGGCTGACAGCAACACAGGAAGAACAATAATATCTTCACTTGGGTAAAGGAAGAGCACTGCTAGAAACTTCCCAAAATCAAGCTGAGTGCAATTCTGGATGACATGTCAGTATGACATTACTGCATGACCCTCACTAAATTCTACATTTCAGTTCTTCAGAGGTGAGAAGGAGCCACAGCTCATGCTCAGCATGGGCTTTAATAAGGCTTCTAGTGACCTGGAATTTGGGAGATAAACCTTGAGGACCATTACCTCATTGCCTGATTGAGCAGGCATCTGCAGTTTTCACACCTTCTCATACAATTATGTATAGCTTCCTTATCCTTCCTTAATTCCTCCAAATGAGTTTTGCAATTCAAAATGACACAATACTGAAGGCAAAGAAAAATCCCTGAGCTTAGACAGAAAAGAAACATGGATGGGGCTGGGAAATCTAAATTTTAACATGATGGGCTTAGTCCCTTAAGTGGATCCCATTATTATGAATGTAGAAGTTTGTTTCTTAGATTCAAATATTTAAATACAGTTTTGTCTTATACCCTTGTATATTTATTACAAAAACTCAGAAAGGATCTTTTGTTAGAAAGATTTGGATTAGAAAAAGGGTTCAAGAAACCAGTTTTTTCAAGGGAACACATCTTTAGGATTGGTTCAGCTGGTTAAGCATGTTGCTAATAAAGCTGCAGTTGTGGGTTTGATCCCTGTATAGGCCATTCACTTAAGAGTTGGACTTGATGACCCTTGAGGGTCCCTCCCAACTCAGAATATTTCATGATTTCACTTTTGCCTCAGGAAATGGCCATGTCCCACACAGGTCTATCAATTCAAGAAATCCCTTTTCTCTCTGCCTTCCTGGTAAAGGGAATAAAAAGAAAGAGCAAGTAGAAGGATAGACATATAAATGTATGCACACATATAAAATACATGACCATGTATGACAACCCTTTGATGTCCATAAAAGTTCTACTTGCTGAAGCTCATACTATCAAACCTAACCCACTGCTTAGTGACAGCTGTTAAGCTGCTCACACACGAGAAACTCAATGTATTTACCAGGTTGAGTTGTGGGGATTTTTTAAAGCAGACTGGCATGTACGAATCAAACAACTGTTGAAATATAAGTCTCCCTGGACACATGCGTATCGAATGCATGTGGGAGTGAAGACATTTTCTAGACATTATTGACAGACCAACTGAACAGGAAACCTAAACTTTCTGAAAAAGCATTTTGAACAGATTCAAACCAGCATCTTGATTAGAAGTACTTTTGCCCTGTGACTCCTAGCGCAACAGGCTGCATCCTGCCTAGCTCAGCAGGAACTGAAATCTGACATTATCTAACAGCTATTTAACAGCCCATATAAAATGAACTGACATGGTTAACTTGACCTACACAGACCTACAGTCAAGAAAATTGGAATAACTTTTACTCTTAACTACAGCACAGGCAACCAGCAAAGGCTGTAATTCAGTGCTGGAGTGCAGTCATGGGTCAATATCTACCTAAGGAATATATTTTAGTGTTCTGCTGAACAATTTCTGGAATATGGTGTCCATTGTTGATTTGCACATTTTTAGAGTGAAAAATCAGTTCAGCTAAAGGAATTTTAGCTGAAATTCACACGTTCATGAATGACATTCTCAGAAGCTATTGTCACTTTATTCTAACAAATTGAACGATAAACTTTTTTGTGCAAAGTTTAGTCACAATTAGAACTGTTGCACTTTGTCCCGACAGCATCTACTCAAATATAGAAATTATATATTTTTCAATAGTTTCTCTTTTCTCTAGTCAGACAGACTCTCGATATTTCAGGCATATTAGCTGACTTCTAAGGAGAAGCCTGGTAATGTATGTAGTTCTTTATATTTTACATTCTTCTTCCATCTCTGGGTTAAGCAAAAGAGAATGAATATTATAAGACAGATAATGAAATATTTGCAGAAGCTTAGCATAGAAATTTTCTTAACTTTGTTTTCTGGGGATTAATACTGTTTATCTTTAAAGTGCAATACAAGGAGCACTACATGCTTCTGTACCTAAAATTACTCTTACTAGTCACCTCTCTGAAGTTACATAACAACTGAGACTGTGTTGCAATAAAATTCAAGCAATGCTGAAGGACTATAAAGTCAGAAGCCATTTGTTGTGTGGATGGCTAATAGAAAAATGGCAGCTGCATTTTCATAATTACTGAGGTCTCTCCCTTTCTTTGATAATCATCTGCTTCGCCAGGATGTACAGGGACTTTATACCAGTTACCAGCAAATAAGGAAAAGATTGTTTTCTTGGTTTTTCTCTGACCATAATTCTGTATTTCTCAGTGCACAGATAATTAGTCTGTAACTTAGAAATTCCTAGGAGTTTAAGCATAATATCTGCATAGTACTGGAAACAGAACTTATGAATGTGAAGATTGCCTATTGAGAACTGACCACTCAAGTTAGGTCTGGTTAAATATTCTCCAGTTGCTGGGAAAACGCTGCAGTTCCATGTTGACCCCTCTCTTCATTAGTTACTTTCCACAGGTTTTGCTTGTATCACACAACAGCAGGAGATATCCAGCCATGATTTACCGGCCTCCAGGTGCTCTCCTGGCAGCCAAGGCCTTTCAAAGATGATTGTGAGCAGCTAGTGTTAGGTGTCCACCAGCTCTCTCAGTACTCATGGATGTATCTCATCAGGAGCCATGAACTATACATGTCAAATTTACCCAGATGGTCTCTGACCCAATTCTCCACGACCAAGGGAAATCTTCCTTCCAATACTTCTGTATCCTGGTCTCCTGGGTCAGAGATTCGTAAGGGCTGCTCTAGCCAGTGAATTCCGATGCAAGGATGGTGTTTAGTAACGGCCTTCTCGGCTTCCCCTTGTTTGGAAAAATTGTCTTTTGCTTTCTTCTTGTTATCGATGTATTTGAAAACCATTAATTAAATTAAAGACCATTCACTTTAATAACATTATTCTGAGCTTCATTAACAGAAAAATATATCTACAACACTTAAGGGTGGTAAGGTTTTTTCATCCTCTGCTTAGCAATTTGTCCTTGCAAGAGCAAGAGGAAAAAACACCAGCCCCAGTCTAAGCAAACCATTATTTCCAGAGCAGTCTGGCTCACCAACAGGACAGCAATGGAACACCAAAGCACGGCACATCCAGAGAGGTTTACGAATGGTCTTTGAGATACTTGCTTTACTGAGCAATTCCTCCTCTTCTTTGGGACATTTCTCTGGAAAAAGGCCAAGAAAAAAAACAAGCTTTCTAATGAGTGTTTTAGTAAAAAAATGTATGCTCATAAAAGTACTAGGCAGAAGAGACTGATGTTATTGTCATGTCATGTTACTCCATTAGGCAACACCATCTGGAATAAGTTACTCTCTGTTTGGTATTGGACCTATATTTGTCTCTGATGAAGTGTACGTTCCTTTTTTTGTATTTTTTCTTATTTAGTCTACTTAAACTGCGGCAGTTTAACTCTACAAAAAATTCCATGAAAAAAGAAAACCTCTAAACCTCTGCTTTTTTGTTTGTGTGTGGGGGGTGTTGTTTGGTTTGGTTTTTAAAATTATTATTTGTTCGGGTTTTTTAACTTGTTTGTTTTTAATGGTTGGTTGGTTGGTTGGTTTGGTTTTTTGTCTGAGGAAGTTCTCCTGCATAATAACCAGTTTGCATTTGGATCATGTAAGCTCCCTCAGCTTGTCTTTAAACAGTGAGCAAACAAGGTAAACAAAGCTACATTTTTCACTCTTCCATCAGACATGGCCAACAGGAGCTACCAAATTTGAGTACAGAGTTCTCATGGTGTGAATTATGTTGCAAAGCACAAAGAAATGGAGAAAATCAGGGGTTTTGCCATTAGTCTCGATCCCGTCCTCAGACTGCTTTGGCCAGTGGGGATGGTCTGGTGGTTTCCACGTGCAGCGGAGAACTGGGCACCTTGGGCATGTTCCTGAGCACATCTACCAGCCAAACCTGGCACGAACTGAGCTTTGTAATTCCTTCTCTGCAGCTCACCCAGCCCTTTACAAACTGAGGCAGTCAGCACTTCTCTGCCCCACGTGGGTCGGTTGGGAAGAGGCCTCAGCAGCTGTTAGGACACGCTGATAAAAGCGGAAGACCTAGATGGAGGACAGCTGCAGGCAAGGCAGCCGGACAGCTGGGACTTCCCAAAAGGGCAAGCGCTGCCCTGGCGAGCNTGCGGCGCCACGCGAGATTGCCTCGCCCTTTCCTCACACTCCCCAGCACAGGGCGCTATTTCGGGCCCTGGCCGGTGTGTGCCCGCGCTGGGGGAAGCGGGGCCGGGCGGTGGCCGGTGAGCTCCGGCCCGCCGGTGTCCACGCGCACGCCCCCTCCGGGCAGACACAGTCGCTGGCCCTTTAAAAGAGGGCGTGGCCTAGAGCATAACCCCGCCCCCTGCGCGGGGCGCCGGTCCCGGCGGGGCTGGCGCGCCCTCTGGCGGCGCGCGCGGGGAGCAGCGCCGGGCGCGCCCTGCGGGGCCCTGAGGGGCCTTGGGGGGCCCTGAGGGGGCCCTGCGGGGCCGTAAGGGGCGGGAGCGGGGCCCGCTGTGAGCTGGGGCGCGGGCAGCAGGTGCGGCTCCCGCCCCGGCCTCCCCTCCGCCTCCCCTCTCAGGCTTGNGCGGGCAGCAGGTGCGGCTCCCGCCTCGGCCTCCCCTCCGCCTCCCCTCGCAGGCTTGTAGCCGTAGGCTTGCAGGTTGTTGGCCGTGCTGTCATTTCTGTACTAACAGCAAAACTTGACTTCGTCAGTAATAAATGCAGACTTGTTATTATTTCAAGTAGCTGCATATTAGTTTTTACTGAACTAAATTCGGTATCTGAAGAAAGAAACCATGGTTGCCCATGATTATAGAGGATTTTGAATATTTTATGACAAAGAATGGGCTTTATTTTGTACTGCAGACGTCTGTTGAAAATTTCTGTAAGCACCATTTACTCCTGGAAACAGTGCAGTAACTCCCGAGTTCTGTCTTCCATAGCAGACTTTGCT
>VYXF01000717.1:0-57996 GCA_013397295.1 Polioptila caerulea | reverse complement strand
AGCAGTAGTTCTGTCAGGGAAAAAAAAAAAAAAAAATCTGCCGAGGAAACCAAGAAACTAGTCCTGGAAATCAGGTGATTGTTGCATGGTCGGTAAATTATTGACAGGCATTTCTGGAGTTTTCAAACGTGGTCCTTTAGTCATTCCCTGGAAAGCCTGATGTACCTAGTAGCAAGTTAAACACTTTGCATGTTTCTGAATATTTTTCCTTGTTGTTATTTGTCTTCTGAAAAGCAAGGAAGTAGGTCTGGTTTGTTTTACCCCGTTTTGTTTGGACAAATAATTTGCCTTCTTAATTTTTTATCATCAAGTTTTTGGTGCTGACACATCTCCTAATTTTGTTGGCTTGTGATGTGTTCTTCAAGCTGGCGTTGTCACTGAAAGAAAAAAGGCTGTGTGACGTGCACTTCCTTCCCAGTTATTTAATCCAACATGCTACTGCATCTCTAAGCAGCCCAGTGCTCTTAAGAATCTGTGGGCTGTTAAGAATTATGTGAATAGTTAACATTTACATTAAAATTTTCATTAACTTTAACAAGTATCATGGATACTTTAAGGTAATAATACTGCCAATCTCATAGACATCATATTGATTGAAGAATTATACGAATTTTTTATACACTTTAGAGGTGGTGTGTGCTTTTTACTAGATTTCTCTCATAAAAGTTCGTAAGAGCTGCATTTACTGGAAAGAACTGCATTTGTATTTTTGTCTCTGTAGGGTGATTTTTTTTTTTTTCTGTTTTAATCCTCAGATGTTTGATATCACTAAACTATGTTGGTTATGCTTATTCTTCCTTCTCCAGTATTTTGTATTTTTCAGTCCCTTCAGAAGATAAGGTTTATTTACTTACTGGCTAGCATGTTTATATGTAAAAAGCCCCCAATAGATACCATTCTGTATCCACTTCTACCTATGTCTGATAGAACTACATAGAAATTACTTTATATTTCCTTGTTTACATTGTTAAATGAAAGAATTTTTATCTCACTGTCTGCAAAGGCTTTATTGACTGTTACTATTACAAACCTCCATGGAGAAATATTAGTTCCTTGCATTCTTCCTGATGAGTAAATACAAGTAACAAGGGACTAGAATAAGGTGTTCAAATTCTAAGCATATCAGTGAGTGCTGGAAGTGCTGTTGATTCAGAATACCAAGAAAGTTAGTGGACTTCTGTTAATGAGACCAAAAAAGAAAATTTTGAGAAAAGAGGTAATTTTCAAGTGCTCAAGCTATGCAGAATTCCAGTCTGTTTCAGCACAAGCATCTTGCTGCCCAAGGACTGAATTAATGCTCTCACCAGGTCTCCTTGTGATCTGGTGAGAACATGAAAGAGTTTGTTCTTAGTTCGGCACTGCTCGCAGTATATAATTTCTTCTTAAAAAGCAAGACCCAGAACTGATATGAAACTACTGAGTAATACAACATCTGGAGCAAAGTGGATTCTTGGAAAATGTCTAGGGCTCCAGCTTGAGTTCTTGTAGGGAAAGAAATGTTTCACAGGCACTAAAAACTGGCTTCTGAAAAGGAATAAAAATAGGTAAGAACAAACACTTACTATCTGTGCAATTAATACCCTAATTGGAATCAGGAGCACCTGATTAAAAATCAATATTGAGATCCCAGAAGTTGAAAGTTTTGCTAAGGCATTTAGACCAAATTTTTAGAATTTGAATTTGCTCTGACACTTAAACTAATTTTTTAGAAAAGTAACAGAGGTATCATACTGAATTACATTTAATGCCAACTTGCAGCATTTGTCTATAAACACACGTGCACACACCTATGAGTCCTATTTGTTCTCATTGTTCTTCTTGCTCTATAGCATGGCTAATTTTTGTGTTGTTGTGTATAGTTTTTAGAGAGTAAAATCAAATGGCATATGCATAGTCATTTTTTATAATTCATGAAGATTTCTTACCTGTACATTTTCTTGCAAGACTTATGTTGAATATTAAAGTTTTCATATGAATTTTAAAAACTTCTGTGCAAATACATTTTGTAGTTGTATAACATATCTCATCTTAGAACTGAGCAGCTAATACAGCTCAGCAGCAATTAAACCTTTGTATTGCAATGTATTTTTTTCCTAATACCTAGTTTGTGATTTAGTCATTACCCTGTAGTCTTTCTTCAAAAATGGGAAAATTGAAGGACAAAGTTCAGCAAACTACACTAACACAGAGCAGGTCTAGGACAGAGTTGGAGCTGTTTCTCTGGTGGGCTGACCTATAATATTATATTAGTACTATGCTGTCTGCATTTTCAAGTTGTGGAAAACCAGATAATTCAAAATTGTAGCAATAAGGATACCGGTTTCCTTTAGGTTTTCACAAGCATCCTTGGAGATTCAGTCCACCTGAGTCAGTGGTAACAGCCTCTGGATACGTTATTTCCCACCTCTCTTGTTTTTTTTCCCCAACAAGTTTTGGTCAGTTTACATTTAAAGACTTCCCTTATAGTTATAAACTGTGGCAGACACCTCAGCTGAGACTAGGATATGGAATTTTTAAACTTGAGGTTTTGAAATGGCAGCCCTAGGGATTGAAATACCAGGATCATTTAGTTACAGAAAAAAGGCAAGCCTGTATATGCAGATAAAACGTAGCTTCCTTTGCAAGAGCATTGAGGTCTACTTGGTAAATCAGCATCAGGCATTTAAAAGTCCTAGTTTAAGTAGCCATCATAAGTAAGTTTATATTAAATATCTCCATAAATGCAGTAAACTGCCTCCTTGGCATTGTTTCAGGACAGATTTAGTAGAACTGTACTACTGTCACTGAACTGTGCTTATAGAGAAGTGTAACATGCCATCACATGGTTTCAATAGCAGCCAAATTACTACCCTTTCCAAGTACTGTAGTTTTCTGTAATTAAATGTGATGACTCTGAGCTGTGCTGGCTTTTGGTGTGTTTTTGGTTTTTTTTTCTTTTTTTTTCCACTGGGACAAAGGGTTTCATCTGTTTGTTTTCATTCTGATGCCCTAGGAACATCAAAGCAAATAATAAAGGGTTACCTCCTTCCTGCCTCATCTAGTTACTGAAATTGCCCTCATTTTTTGATGTACCCCAGCACTTCCTAGATCCCCTGCAAATTCACTTTCCATTAAACAGAAAGTCAGACTCAGACCCTTCCACCCTTCTAGATCTAATTTTCCTAACTTCTGCAGAAAATAGCGCTTAGAGTAGGTTCTGATTACAATCTTTTAAGGAGGTAAAGTTTCTCTTTTTCTTGCTCTTTTTCCCAGCTGAATGAAACAGTTTAAGAAGAAGATGTGAGTGAAATTCATGAGACCTAAGCCAAAAATTGAGGTGTTTTAAAAATTTATTACTTTTTTTAAAGAAAAGGATTTTGAGTGGCAAGTGAATTTTAGAAGTACTTTTAATCGCATTTTGAAAGAGAGTAAAAAAATGCTAAGAAATTTTAGGTAATCCTGGCATTTGTGATAGACTATATTTCCCCCATAATTTAGCAGAGTAATGAAGTAAAACTACTACTAAAAACAGAATTTAGAAAGTCATTAAGTGTTTATAGTGGTATAGTGATGCATCTGGGACAACTCTGACAAAACTGATCAGCTCATGGAGTAGGAAATCATTCTGAAGGTAGATGCTTCAAATATTTTTTTGTGCTGAATGTCTGATGTAGTCTAGGGAAGGAGAAGTGCAGCTAATAGTTCTGAAGCCAGCACTGGCCAAAGGCTTAAGAACCCACATGGGCCCAATAAAAGGATATGCAAACTGAGATGTTTCATCATTCTGATTTGTCTGAATCCTATAAATCTATTGTAATACATTTTTTTTCTTATAATTTGTTCTTGATATCAATTTTCTTTCACTCAATATTGTGATGAAACCAGAATGAAGAAATTGTTTCTAATAAATTTTCCTTCTTGGTGATGTTTCTTTTGTATGGCTCTAACCATGAATATTGTTATCTTTAATTAGTGAGTCATGATTTGCCACCAAGGGAGAATGGATGTTATACAGTAACAGTAAATGAATGTCACATGTACATAATTGTGTTTGTGATTCCTGCCATGCTAGGACTAAAGAAGTTAAATAAATGTATTCTTGAATTAACTAGAAGTTTTAATACAAGAGCAACATCTTGGCCAATGAAAACACTACAAAGCAGACCAAGAACAGCCAAACTTACCCTGGCTAAATCAAAGTTTTTGGACTCTCAAAAGATCATTACAGAAAAGTGATAAAATTGTGTCTGTAAATATGTTGCATTACCAGAGTTTCCCACCATGATTAGTCAAGCATGATCATTGTCATGTTTGTTCACAGTTTTCATTTTTCTCTGCATATCAGGTAGAAACTTGAATTGCTCTTTTGCATTGCTTAAAACACAAATAATACAGCTTGCTTGAATTCTGGGAGTTCATGTGATAGCTGAGACTTCTGTTGTATCAACCCATGTCTTTTTTGTTATTTCTTGAAGTTCTTAAACAAGACGATTCTTTCAGCACACCCTAAAGAAAATGGGAGACTGCATTCCCTACAGAAAGCAGCAGTAACAAATATTGGTGACTGTTCTCACATAAAACAGAGATTATGTGCTTAATGGCATCGTAAGATAAGTCCAGATGTGATTGGCTCCTGTCATTTTTCATTTCATACATCTAATGAAGAGTAGATCTGTGTGTGTATAAATATATATCTCACAATTATGAGTACCACTCCTCCATTCATTCCTAGAAATGAAGATTCATTTTTCCTTTAAGGTCGTTTTGTCCTTCTGTAAATGATGATTGACACTGTTTCCAGGGGGAGGCCAATGAACTCTGCCCCTCTACCTTCTTCCTTGCTTGCCTGTCAAGTACCATCCTGCATAAATTCTCATTTCCACTCCCAGTACTTAAGAAATTGCAAGGCCATTTTGCACTCTCCATTGTGCCAGCAGCATTCAGCAAATCTGTTGTCTCTCAGTTAGTTTCATTTCACAATGAGGATTATCAATCAGAATAAAGAAGACAGCAGAGCAGAGCACTTGGAGTATGTCTACATCACATCAAGGTAATTTTCAGCCTAAAAATCTAGTGAAACACATTTTTTCAATGCAGAGGTACAAGGCCTTTCTCACTGCAAGATGCCAGGTAGACCTTTCTTCTGACAGCTCTGCTCTGTGATCCTGATGCTACTCCTTACTTCACTTGCTTCCCTGGGTACTCTTTACTCCTTTAATCACAAATATTTGTGCTATTTAAATTATTCCAGAATGCTTATAACCTGTGGAACTGCTGGTCATCCAAGTGTAGACAACTGTAAAATAAATTCTCTTTTCCTCTTTATTCTTCCCAGGCTGTAACATTTATACCTCAAAACTTTTGCTGGGCTGACTTACCAAAGGTGGCTAACTCAGGTTTGCACAGTTACAAAATATATATTACAAGAATCTCTGTATGGTGTGAGTGTATTATATTATTTTCTTATATATTGTGACTGCTTCTTTAAACAAAAGTGCCTCCCAGACAGATGGGATTAGGCTAGAGAAGTGTTGCTTCTTGAGAAGTTTAAAGTCTGGCCCAGTGACTACATGCTGTGGACATAGAGTAATGGAGTAAAATGACGCTGCAACTGGTAGGTCATGTTTATTTCATGGTTTGAACTGAAGGTGATCTCAGACTTTGTTAAGGGATAAGAGAATACTCTTTGTGGGACTAGAAAGTTCCGGTTTTGATCCTAGTCATGATGATCCCAGTCATAATACACAGAGTGGTAGCTATTTCATAGAATCTTTACTGTCTCAGATTTCGCAGGGGGAGGGTGTTGAAGCAGCACAAGGTTTAAGCTGGTTTGAGAATGAAACTTATGTATTGGGTATTTATTAAACCACTGATACCTCAGAGAAAACAAAACTAACACTGATTTATTTAAGAGAATAATTTTCTTCTGTTTACCCAAAGCCGCACAAGTAATTTTCTCTTCAGCTTTATGCTAGCCACAGCTTCCCAATGGAATTCCAGTTTAAATCTCTTACATAATCAGAGCACTTTCAGGGGAGAATTTGACCCTGAGGGAGGCAGGAGAACTGGACAGGCTTGCTAATAGTCATGTGATAAAAATAGTCTTTTCATTAGCCCTTCATGAGGCACGGAGATTGCCTTGAAACATGCCTAGCTAGTATCAGAAATAGCCAAGCCAGAGATGAAAAGCATCTTTGTGCTCAAATGAAAAGGGAAAAGAAGACCCTAAGATATCCTATGACAGTCTTCCTAATGAGTTTCTCACAGTTTAAAATGGCTTACTTTTCTCACCAGCCCAGAAGTACAGGAGTACCCTGGACATTCAGGTTCTCATGCACCCTTTCTCCCCTTAAATGCAGAATACATTAGCATCGGTTGCATTTCAGGGTCCACAGAAATTAGTCCTTATAGCCCAGGTGTTTATATGCAAAAAGAAAAATGAGCAAGTCTCATGATCCCTGGGAAGCAAAACTTCAGAAGCTGAGAGAAGAGCAGTTTCTTTGCTGGTTTTCCCTGTACTACATACCTAATTCACCTACCCTGTCCGCAGGTAGCCTGGTTCTTTGATCCCCTATTTGACAGTGGTAGGAGATTTATCCTGCTTCACAATTGGAGGGCTAAGAATTTTGTGTATTGTTCCTCCAAACATGTTACTTGCATCTCTAAACTTTTCCATGCAGTATGGAACAGTTTATGCAACTTCCACGGGATATAAAGACTAATAAGGTAGGTTTTTCCTTCCAACTGAGGTACTGAGAGCAAAATATATATAAATTAAAGGTCATCTCCTTTTAATGGAATAAGCATCTGGGGCATGGGGAGAAGATATGTTTTATCATTTTAATGGCTATTGAAAGAGTGATATTATGATCCAATACAACACTTGGTCATGGTCAAGCATTAACAAAAACTTATCAGTGGTTAAAAAATTAAAGTGCCAATATATATTTTATAAAAATATCTAAAACCAAAGCTGGTCTGAAGCAGATACTTAGAAGCAGGGATGTGGCATGAAACTCGATAAGGAATTAAATCAGTTATAATGCTGTTTATTTTAAAATACTACTGAAACCACTGATAATCCAAAGATAATGATAACATCTGTGTTTCAAGTTAATGATGCATAGAATTCTGTTCTGTCTTGATAATTTTCTTGTTTGTAAAGAGTAAGTCCTTTACAGACATCCATATTTGCAATTAGAAATAGTTTGGCAAAAGATGCTGTAAGAGAGATATCTCTGTGAGATTTTGAGTAAAGCATTTACATTTTCTTTTCTGGCTAGAATTTTATTTTATTGCTTATTTGCTCCTGAACATTGGTTTTATTTATTTATTTTTAATACTTCTAATTTTATTTTTCCTCCAGCATTTTAGGTGAGGTGTCCTTGTCATTGAGCAAGGACAGTGTGCTCCACAAGGGAGGGAGATCAGGACAGCAAGGCAGGCAGGGTACCGTCACCCCAAAGAGAGATAGATCTACAGTGCCAGAGGAGGGCAATCATGACAGGTCTGTAGATAGTCTCCAGCCAAAAATGGAGGTTGACAGATGAATACATGGTGATGAGATAAATCCAAGGTCAAGCCAGGAAGTCAAATCCATGTAGTCAGAATCAGGATTCAGATCAACAGTGTTCCTTGCCAGGTGTGGGCATAGGTGCAATATAGCTCTGGCAGAAAACAAATGTGAGAGCCCAGCCTAAAAACAGATCCTGGAGAAAGGTAAAGAGCCCCTGCACGGGCTTCTCAGGCTACACTCCTGCATGTGGCTTCGTGGCTGGAGAGCTGTCCTGTCTGTGTTGGCCCTGAGATCGGGTGAGAAGAGACCAGAGACCTCTCTCTTCCAGGAGAGAGGAGTGTGCTCAGGGAGCATAGCCGCTTATAACCTGTGTTAGGATTGTGCTTCCTTTTTATTACTCGCTTTACACGTAATACATAAAAATGAGATATTATTTCAGAACTAAGTATCAAAAAGCCATGCGGAGATACAGCGGGCATCAGGCCTCTGGTTGCTATTTATGTCTTTGAGAATCTCCTTTGGGAATTTAAAAAAAAAACGGGGAATTATTTTATAAGAACTAAATTATAAGAAAGTGAGGGGTTTGGAAGAAATGTATAAGAAGAGAACATACAGCTCAACTCCTAACTAGTATTTGACAGAGCAGAGCACTGAAATACTTTATGGTAGAATCATCTGACATATCATGCTTCTTGCCAACCAGACTGCACTAGAAGTCATTAAGGATTCCAGTTTGGAATGTACTCTTTGAAGGGACACAGATATCAAAAAACAGGAGAACAAGCAATTAACAGTAGATCTAGACAATATAAAATTGAAATAATGGAAAATAAATATCCTCTTCATATGCCCACATTTCTCCTTGCAGTAGGTTCTCAAGTTTTCCATTCTGGAGCTAGTACATCATTGGGAACATGTGACAGGGATTTCAATTAGAATGAGGCTGAGCCCTAAATCAGATGGTAGTTGCATGTGGCTACAAAGGATACCTTATTTTATTCCCAACAGGTATGTCACATCAGGTATTTGGGTATCAAATCAAACTAGTTTTCTGTCTCTTCCTTTCAGCCACCATTTGACCCACCTTTTCTTGTGTCAGAGCTACAGTGCAAGTTGTAGATTGATTTCTGGGTGAAGAAGTTCCTGGCTGCCCAGTGTTTTCTGATGGAAGAAAGACATGTCTGACTTCAGCAGCAAAAGTAATGTACCCGAAGAACCAAAGAATCCTGAATAGCAGAAAAATCTTTTCAGGTTCAGTAGCATACAAAAATCTTCTCCCACTAGACTACTTCTGACAACTAGTCAGTCACAAAACATTCTACAAAATGGCATTATGCCAGACTAGACATTTGCGAAGTTCACTACACTTGAGGCACAGATTAAAAAAAGCTCATTGAGACAAATTCTCCATCAGCAGAAAGACTGTGATGTTAAAGAAAGACTGATTTTACTTCTTTCTGTAACTGACATTATTTTAATTATAGAATGAGAGTGCTTGCATGGTAGTGATCCCAGGCTACATTTGCAATCGCTTGTTTGCAGAAATCCGAGGACATAGTGTTGATTCTACAGTTGAAGGATATGTTCTGCTTTTATTTATTTTATGTAATCTGCGTTTATTCCTGTATTGTGTCAGAAACTAGGATGATCCTTTTTCCCTGTGAAGAAATGCGAGAGTACATTTGTGTAAGGCATCTTGACACATAGTAACTGGCAGAAACCAGAGCGGTGGAGACTTTGAGCGGGTGAAAAGCGTACAGAACAATCTGACTGTTCTTTGTGTAGCCGGGATAAGTCCTGAATTGAAATTACAGCAAGATAGAAGCTGGTGGGGCTATAGAGAAGGATAGTGAAGCCTTGGATTACACCACAAAGGAAGGGGTAGCGGCTCCATTTCTAAAATTGTTATTAAAGTTATTAAAAGCAGATTAAGCAAACATCTCTATAGCCTGGCATATGCAAAAATGATCATGACTTGAGGATAGGAAATAGTCTGGGTCTCTTTTTCTTTTTTGGATTGGTCCAAAGTGATGATCAATAAGGCTAAATGTTCCTTCAATTTAGAGACACCCTCTCTCAGTGATCCGTCAGTATCTCTTAGAAATTCCTGATCACATGACATCCTGGAAAGATGGAAGCTATTGTGCCTTATGAGGGCGTCGTTCTAGGGGAGAAAAGGGCTGTGTGCACATAGATGTGCAGTGCTAATTTTACATTAAAATATGAGCTTCAGGAAAATAATTTAAGAGTTCTGGAAACAGGAATGACTAATACAATGAGAAATGAGGAGGACAGGAAAAACTCAATTAAGGGGAAAGGCAGATTTCAGTTGAATGCCACTACTACCAGTTGAATGACCAGTGTATCTTAGGACCATGATGCAGGCTAAGAACAGTGTTCTCCCTCAGCTGCTCTCTGTCACTATTACCCAGGTCCTCCAGTAGATCTTAAGAGCAGCCAGGGTTTCTGTTTTTAAGCACTGCAGACATCTGTAGCATTCCTGCATGTGTGGGAGGACTGAAAGATGGGAGGATTTTGCGAACATCAGAAATGTTCTGCTCAGCTGAAAAACTCAAATTATTCTGTGCTGAACTGGGACCCACTCTTAAGCCTCCCAGGCAGTCATCCTGACAAATTGAAATGCATTCTCCCATTCTCAGAGTTGCTGAATGCCCTTTGAACAACCACAGCTTTGACATCCTATGTTACAGTAACAAAAACACAAAGATTTTTTCTGGAAAATCCCCTATGCAGAAATGTATATTATAAAGTTATGTACTTAGGCTAAGATTTTTTAAAGTTTAACCTGGATTTCTTTGAAAATAAAGTTCTTGGTGGCTTTTCTGAGAACTGTGAGTTCATTTTTTCTTATTCAGTCTCTTTAGAGGCTTTCAGTTGTATATTGCATCAAATAACTAACATCACCAGTATTTTCAGTTAATGAGATAATCACTATTACCTGTTAATTTTCTACCTGTGAGTATTTTCCTTGCAGAATTCTAGATTATCATTGTTCTAGCTTCTCTTTAGAAGAAGAAAAAATACATCTTGTTTTACATGATGAAAATTCTAGAATGTTGCGCTTTTTTTCACAATAGCTCATGTACTGGTCAATCCTCTAAACAGAGAATAGTCCTATTTTGGAAGAATTTTTCCTATTAGGAAAAATGTTTCTTCAAGTGTGTGACATATCCTAGGTGACAATCTTCATGCAACTTGGGGAAGTATACAAGATATTTTTCATTTCAAATTTTGGTGTGTTTTCTAACATTTTGGAAATAAATTAAATATTTAGGCTCGTTTAGTGCCACAGATCAAACCCAAAGTGCAGCAACAGAGACAACAGAACAAGCCTTCCTATGCTGCCTCATGAACTAGAGTGAACCTGAGGGATGCCATCTACAGAAGCATACATTTGTTCAGTTTTCCCACTTGTTGCTGTGGGCGGTGGTCAGGTGCCGCGAGTTCCCTAGAGAAGCGCCTTCACAAACCCAGTGACCTGAGAGTGCAGGGAAAACTACCTGCCACCTTCACCAGTTATTACCACCTGCTTTTTTAAAGTTCCTCTGAGTTTCTGTGGTATGTATAATATTGTGGGTGGTCATCAGAACAAGCAATTTCCTTGCTGTAGTTTTCACTGGCAGTAGTTACCTTTTTTTATCTCTTTTGCTTTCATACTGCCTCTCTGCTCTGTTCCTTTGGGTAAGTATGTATCTACTACTTCCGCTGTAAGTAAACTGTCATCAAAGATTAATAAACTAACATTAACCTTTCAGATCCTTGAAAACCAGTATGTCATCACTTTTTTTTTTGATGGATGATTACCATTTTTTTTAGCTTGAGGCCTCTTTCTTTGAAATTCTCTCAAACTTTCAATATTTGGAAAAAATTATTAGAGAAATGAAGAGATACTAGAAAGTTAAGTGATGGTATGTGTGCAAGGCTCAGGTTTTTATTTCTCTCCAGCATTTCTTCAGACCCACACTTTATTATGTGCTCAGATCTCCCAGCAGTTTGAGGGCACTCAGTATCTCTGAAGCTACTAATGTAGTATGAAACTTATTACAATGTTTAGTCTTTGAATTAAATGATCAGTAATTCTGGAGAAAATCAAGTGTTACTTTAAAGACCTGCTAATCCAGGCTCAGATGAGGTGTAAATCTCACTGAACCCTACAAGCTCCTATGTGTGTTAGTCGAATAAGTGTTTGTAACAAGAATGATGAGAAAAAAAACAAAGGGTGGGAGGAAAAGAACACCAAATGTTTTAAAGGTAATGCATAATAGTAACAATCATCATCATCATCATCATCATTATATCAGTTGTAACCAGATCAGGCTTTTTATCCAGTTGTCCAGTTCGTTTCTTAAGCAGCAGAAAGCTTGGAAGACCAGCACCATGAGGAGAGAACAAGAAGCCTATGCTGAAAGGCCTTTTTTGTGCATGTAATTATTTGCTTCAATGTGGATTTACAAGACAAAAGTCAACACCCTTTACCTGTAGGGCTGCATTACACAGGTCAGCAAAACCCTTTCTCTGCAGGCTGAAAGTGCATAAACAAATGATTAGGGCGACCCAGTGAAGGGGCGGTCACTTTGCTGTGGTACTCTCACCACATGCCAGAGCCCGGGGAATTCCTTGTGGCTGTGCAGTGCATCGCTCTGCTCTCGGGGAGCTCTGGAGGGCCACCGTCTGCTGCCTCTGAACTCCCTGGTGAGAACCTGAAATCGGACAGGTTCTCTGCTACGCCACTGCTCTGTACTCCACTGCGATGGCATGTGCATCAGGAGAGGACTTCTCCTGCGCCAGACCGCGCGCTGTGGGTGCATCCAGAGGGATCTGTCCCTGCACCTGCCTGGACGCGGTGGGAGCCTGCCTGCCGCCGTGCTGCAAGGGAACCACTAGAGAGCAGTGTCAGAGTGCTCTGGCCATGCCCAGCGAACGCCGCGGGTAGGGGAGGCTGTGCTGGTCCCAGTAAGAGAGGCGCTCCGTGGTCTTTTAAAATTATTTTGGAGCTATCACTGTAAGATGAGAATAGCATGGATAATCTCACATCCCTGTAGAGGCTAGGAACCTGGAGCGGTGTAGCATTGAGCAGGATGCCAACCCATGCACGGGATGAACATACTCTGCGTAAGTGGAGTTGTACATGCTAAGAACTAAAGCTTTAGCTACTTATTCCACAAATCACAGCACAGTCCTCATGAACCTGATAAATGATGTCTTTGGAATGCCATCATTTTTATATGTCAAATAAGCCCTGGTAGTGGCTTTTAAGTTTTTGTTTGGGGTTTTTTAGTTTTTGGGTTTGGGGTTTTGTGGGTTTCTTGCTTTTTGGGGATTGTTTGGTTTAGTTGTTTGTTTGGGATTTTAGGAGGGTTTTTTTTTTGTTTTGTTTTGTTTTTGTTGTTGTTTTAGCTCAGTATACTCATCTTGCTTCCAAGACAAGAACGATCTGGAAAATTTGAATGCCAGAATAAATAAATATTTTCAAGGATATCTGAAGCTTTCATCACACTAATTTTTGTTTTGACTTACTGCTGGAAATTGCTATCTTAAAATACTTCAAAGAGCATAGGTGGCAACTTCCTTTCAGCAGTATTGTATCCATTGTTATGTAAATATTACAATTTTGTATTTAAGTTATATGATTATTGAAACACTAATAAGAATGCATGGTTTTGACAATAGATAAAGTTTCCTTGCTCATAAATTTTTGAAATACCTTTATTTTCCCTGTATTTCATCCATCATAGAAGTTATTACTGTGTTAATTACTGAAATGGAAATTATGTAGCTTAAGGGACTGCTTGAGTACAGCCAACATAATAGAAATACATCTAAAATAAATAGAGTAAAAATAAAGTGATTTGATAATTTAATTTCAATCAGTAGAAATTACCTGGGTTTTTTTCAAATCAAGAGATCTTTTTAAGAGAAGAAGCCAAAGAACTCAGTGTTATTACACTAAGCACGTCAAGCAGCAATATGTAGAATTCACTTAATCTATGCTAGACTGGGTCTGGCTGTGATAATAAACTCATCCATGGTGTGATGGAATGTTGAGATATTAATGCAAATTTATGTAACTGCATATAATTTATAAACAGTAAAGGGAGCAAATGTAAAGCAAATATTATTAAGATGACTACTTCACTTTATTAAAATGTTTTTCTGGTTTCTTCTATATACAGAGAGTTTTGGATAGAGTTGAAGAATATATTGCTCACTGAGCTGTCAATCCTTTCTTTTTACCAAGGTTTATGTATTTATATTGCACTCGTTTTCTTTCTAAAATTTCTGGTACTTCTCCACTTAAATGCAGAGATGGTAATGTGCATCTCAAGTAGCTGGGATACATTGTTAAATCATATAAAGTAGCTGGGATATATAATTAGATCAGACAATTGCCAGCCATTCTTGTCTGTTCTTCTTTAATCCAAGATTCCCAAGTACAGGTGGCCGTTCTCCAGGAATTCTGAATAAGGTGATAGTCAAGTAGCTGTGAAGGTAATGTATGATATTTAAAATCCTTGAATCATGATATCAATGTAATCTGAATATTTGTCAGTTCAGTTAAAGAAAATAGGATCAGTCTGGTGATCTTTCAGCTTCTCTAGTATCTAACAAGTTATAATCCTTGGCTTCCCTGCCAGCAAATTCCCTATGAAACAAAGATACCCTAAAACACAGGGCCAATAAAAACTCTCCACGATGTTAATACAAGTGGGCTGTTTTAAGCAGATAATTGTGCAAAAAAAACCCCCAAAAACCAAAAAACCCCACGTGTTATGCTGAATTTCTCTAAAAGACTTCCACATAGTGAAACCTGTCATTTGGGTGAAGTTGTCATAGTGAAGCACAGGAAGACAAAACACACATGATGTTTAACATCTCACAACTAACATAAAATTTCAACCTTAACCATATTAGTTTATACAAATAGCTCTTTAATGAGTGAAACCAAACAGATTTTAAATTCATCTAAAGCTCTTTCAGTTTTATCTGAGCAGACATGGAAGTTTTTTTCATGCCATGTTGATGCAAGGAATAGTGACATTCAAGCAGTTTGACTAAGATTCTTAATGCCAGATTGGGCTGAGAGACAGAATTCAAAAGGCAACTTAGTGAAATATTCAGGAGATCTGAATCACAACTGAAGATTTTTATTGGCAGGGCTTCATCAAACATAGATATTCATGGACACATCTATGTCTTTATTTTACTAGTGTGGCTACACAGTAGTCTGTTTCACCTGTGTATATAGCAGGACACTTGGATAGAAATTGTCCTACACCTTCAGGGACTGAGAAATTGAAGTCACAGGGTCTCATACAATTTGGGTTGTAAGGAAGCTCAGGAAGCTGGACAGCCTTACCATTCAGCTTACATTGGTAGCCTTTGCTGGCCTTGGTGTTTATACGCTTCTTTGGGCTCAGCTGTGTCTCTGTGTTTATGTCCACAGCATCGATTCATCTGCCTAAGAGTCAGATGCTGCTCACATTTGACAAGGCACTGCAAGATAATCCTCCCAGATGATTTTCTAGTTTTAAGCAGTCAGGGGCACAAATTTCAGGAGGGTGGGGATGCCCTTACCACAAGTGGGGACTTTTCGAGGGGTTTCAGCAGAGGTGCAGAGGGGTATTTCCACCCTGCACCATGAAGTGGAAGAAGAGGGAAGAGGAGGAGGCAGAACAGCTGCAGCAGCTGGAGTTGCCAGGATCAGCTTGCCTAGCAACCCCCTTCTTAGGCAAGGGCATCTAATTCAGAAGCAACAGCAACACCAGAAGCAGCCCTGACAGCTGGTGATCTGGGTGCACATTAGGGAGCATGGGAGCTGTCAAATCACCAGCTGTAGAGCTCCGAAGCCTCCTCAGTTTATTGGTAGGTCTACCAGATGTGCTTACCAGAACTTATTCCTCTGATCTGTGTATACAGAAAGAACTGTATATGGCTTATTGCAGTGAAACAGCTGTTTATACTAGGCACTTGTTGATTTTTATTTTAGTAATGTAGAAACAAAGAGTCATGGAAGATGTATTGGAAAAATCAGTTGTATCATTCTATTTTATTCCATTCACTTTGTGTTGTGATAAGCAATTGCATAATACAGTAGATGATTGTGCATTAATAATATATATAAAGACAATGGCTGATTGTGTGAGTAGAAACTATTACCTTTTATTAGAAATAGAGTAAGCCCAGAGTGCATTACCATGGAGTATTCTGATCTGTTCATATACACTCTAGAGTGTATTTTTTAATACATGACTAGTATAATCTGTTACAATGTATTATCTATACATATATAATATATATTTTATTACTGTTGCAGTTCAACCTGTGTTCTATTATGATGCTGTATTCTACCTATAATAGGCTTATGCAATCCTTATTTTATGTGTCATTGTGTATATTAACATTTATACGGTTAAAATTTGTATTGTGTTATTCAAAGTATAACAAAAAATTACTCATTCAAAGATTTTATATATAAAAGATTAAAAGAAACTGAGCAGTTCGGAGTGGGGGGAGTGCCATTCTAAAAGCAAATTAAAAAAACCCTCTTTAAATAAACTGTCTCTCTGCATACGGTCCTAGAACCACCTGCGCTTTGTAAAGAAATCGTTTTGGAAGACTAAGGTTTGTTAGGTCCCCCAACTGTTTAATGCCAGTTTTTGGACAGATCAAAATAACATACTGTTTGTGTTTGTATGGAATATTTTTTTTTTTTTTCTCCAGAAGTTGGGGAGGTCAAAATATGCCAGCCTATGTTTCTGCATTTTGTTTGATTTCAGTAGAAGGATTGTAAACTTAGGAGATGGAACCCATCCTTTCCCTCTTCTCATACTGTCTTTTTAAAAATTTTTTTCCTTTCCCCTGGCAGGTGATATTAGTGGAAGGGTGGCATGATTTAGATAACAAAGACTATGACTGTTGGCCCCTGGAAAAGCCAGATGAGAATAACATGCTGGACTGCGGAGGTGAGCGAGTCATAAAGAATGATGGTATCTTACTTGGGGAATGGCCGTAACCCCAAAACAGAAGTATTCATAACAACAGTTTACTCATGATGGATGTTATCCATGGTGAAATGCATCTAAATCAGTGACAACTTCTTTTCCTAGGGAAATAAGTGGAAGAAAACAACTAAAAGATACTTCAGAGTAGTTATTTTTCCAGTATACCTTTGTTCCGACAGAAAAAGAAATAACAGCAGCTGTATCCATTTGCCCAGAAAGAAACTGAAATAATTTTCTTTCTCATTAGAAAACCAAATGGAAATTTATCCAAACCAAGCATGGAAGCAGTGCTGCATTGTAGCAAATCTTCTACCTGAAACTTTGTAGTGTCGGTTCAAAAGTGTACTGTGCTTGACCAGTAAGCCAGCAAGCAAAATCACTGATTCTACATGTTGTGCTTTTCCATCTTGCTTAAAACTGATCCATGAGTACCTAAAAGACCACTTTGACCATTTACTCCTACCAGTTTCAGAAATTAATTTACAAGATGAGATAACAACAACAAAAAAAAGAGTAATTTTCAATGTTGGTAATTTATTGAGATGAAAAAGTTATTAAGGAGCAATGATATGTGGAAAACTCAATATAAGAAAAGTTTCTTATACTCTAGGGGTCATAAAGCAGTAGAAAAGGTTTCTCAGAAAGATTGTGACTTCTCCAATCTTGGGGATTTTCAAAACCTGACTAGACAAAGGGTAGAGAAACATCCTTGAGATGATCCTGCCTTAAGCAACATAGGCTTGGACGAAATGATTTCTTGCGTCTTCCAAATTCACCTCTTCTGTAATCTTGTGACTCTGTAACAAATAGCTGATGAAAAGGAACACTTTGTTTATGTTGTAAGAGGTAGGACCAGAGATATGTGTTCAATAGAGTTTTTAGAAAAATCTAAGAACACCTCCCAAGGTGATTCTAATAAAACACTCCAGGAAATCTACTGCTGTGTCATACTCTTAGCTCAGTGTTACAGTTAAACTTTCACCAATTAATTCTGTTGGAACAATGAAGTTCAAAGGCTTTCTAGATAATTTCAACTAAGACTTTTATCCTTGTATGAATTTACTGTTGGTTTAACATTGAAACAGCTATTTATCACTACAGATGCCTTGTTTAAAGCTATTTTTACTATGTACGAGGGAAACTAATGTGCGTAGGTTGCTTAATTAATGTATACCCATTCCAACCAGTTTCAGAATGAACTTTGAGCTCTATCCTGCCTTTCTTTGTAGGTTTTCTTTGCCATTTTCTGGGCATTGCTAGAAGCAAAGCAAAACACAGATACTGTAGCCTCATTGCTGTGGAATTAACAAAAGATCTTCAAAGCTTTTATATGTGGGAGTAACTGTCATTGAAAGTGTTTGGTTTACCTTTGTAAGACCTTTATATGGAAGCAGAAAATAATTTAACTGAAATTTGTGCTGACCTTTTGTCTTCATTCTCACATATTCTTTGAAGCTCAACTCTCTTACCTTTTTGCAGAAATCACACCAGCGTTTTTTTGAAATCTTTGTATTATAGTTTTTCACTTAGTGTTAGCAATTAAAACAAGTTTTTACTTTTCAAGAGAGATTGGAAATAAAAAGGTTATTTTATAATTTGCCTAGTTAAATCTGATATTAAATTAGGGGGAAAATAGTGGTTTCAGTACAGTGCAAGTGGAGAACATAGTTGTTAAAACAATTTTAAGTAACAGAAGAGGTCATAACTGAACAAGAACAAAAAAATGAGATCTCTTGTAAGGCAGGTTTACCAGTCCTCTGCCAAAGGAATTTAATACTTCCTGACAAACTGAGTTACACAGTCGCATTATGTAAGTAATGATATGGTGCAAATTAAAACCTTCACCCAACAATAGACAAAAAGGTAGATGAGTGCAGTGGGAAGATTTCGATGGTGTTAAGTTTATGGATTTAAAACTTTTCCCAGCTTTTATCTCACTTTATTCTCAAGCCCAGAGGAGGTAATATGGAGTCCCAGGGACAAGAGACATGATGGGGATAGATCATCTTTCCCAGTTAAAACTGTGAAAATGAAAGATGATAGACGTCTGATAGCACTCCTTCCACTATCCTCTGTTCTAGGTGCCATATGGTTCTGTCACATGAGAATGCATTCTTCAATATGTAATTTTAGTGTGGGGATTTCCTGCTTTTGCTGGAAAAGTCCCCAAGGTGTTAAAAGTCCTTTTCCTTGCCCAAGGAGAAAAAGACATGGAATCTTCGGTCTTCAGATACTTTTATTATTGTTTATTGTACCTTATCTAGAACACTGTTCTCTTTCTCCCTGCCGAGGTCTTCACAGCACGACAGTCCGAGGCGATTCCCCGCCCGAGAGGTGGTGATTTATCTTTTATACTAAAAACTACGTATACCTTATTTACAATTATTTTCCAATATCTGTCATCTACGTTAGACAGTGTGCATTCTCTCTAAACCAATCACCAGTGCCACCACCACAGCAGAATCATGGAGGAGATGAAGAAGAAGGAAGAAGCCTAAAAGCCATGTGGTTCCTCCATCTTGGCTTCATTCACCCCCATGTACTAAAACCCAAAAATCTACTTTTCCACCCTGTGACAATCTTATTATTATTCTATTTAAATTTGTGAGACTTGTATTTTTTCTTTTAAAGCTGGTAATCTCTCCCACGGGCTAAAATCCAAACCACAGGTGTCTTGGGCTTGGTGCCAGAGCTTCTGAGCCCTCTGGGCCTTCTGCACAGGTCCCTGAGCCCCCAGGGCAGTCAAGGACAAGCTCTGGGTTCCCACAATTAGTATATATAATTTATATTTCATGAGTTTAAGGGCTTTGAGTGAATTTTGTGTGTGATAAAGATGTCTGTTCCTCTTCCATAATAAGGTGTGTTTCATGATCGCAGCTGAGAATTAAGAGCAATATTGCCTGATCAAAAGAGAAAAGCAAATATGCCAGAACAAGCAGCAATGACATATACTGGAAACAAAGTTAGTTTACATAAGATGAGCAGATTTTTTGTTGCCATTTCCTCAACTGCTTGATCTTTTCTGAGTGTCAGAATTCTTCAATTAATGTGCATTTGTGTTTACCAATACAGCCACTAAAATGCATGACCCTTTTTGGCTCATAAAAACTAATTGGAAAATTCTCAGAGGGTTACTCAGAGAGTTGTGAATCACTGGAACAGGCTGCCCAGAGAAGCTAAGAATGTCCCATCCCTGAAAATATTCAAGGCCAGGTTTGATGGGGCTTTGAGCAACCTTGTCTATTGGAAAGTGTCCCAATTCATGGCAGGGGAGGAGAACTAGATGATCTTTAATGTGCCTTCCAACCCAAACCACTCTATAATCCTATGAATAGATGAAAATCACTACAGAGAAAGTTTTACATTTCTATATATCTGTTAAGTAAAAAGGTATAGCAAATATTCTGACGTGTGATTGCGCTGTTTCTAGGACTAGAGATGACATGGATGCAAAGGCCTCCAGAAAAGGCTGTGAGTGGGGAATCCTTCAATGTGACCTACGCAGTATTTGCTTCAGACAGTTTTTATCAATATGCTGTGCAAAATGGAATCCTATCCTACAGGTATTGCTTCTTATAAAGATGCTGTCATGATCATGAGTATATGAGGATTTTGTGTGTACATATTCAGTGGCATAATTGGAACAGACGCTCTAGGGCTCTTCATTATTTCCTTCCATCTTTTGAGATCTCTCATGGCTCTGTTTGCCCTGCTGTTTTTCCCTTTGCTCTCAGACCAGCCATCATGGTATATTTGCCTGCTAGGTCAGAGACAGGGCACATCACTACTGTCACAGTGCAACTCTGAACATCACTTCTTGCCTTCATTGAATTGATACCTGAAGTTTGCCCATTGAAGCTGAAGTTTAAGCATGAGTCACAGGCTCTCTGTACCTTGTACTCGTTTCAGTCATAGACATGATTCAAGTGCACAACATGGATATAAAAAAGAGCTAGTCCAGCCCTGAATCCATTTAATTCAGTGGTCAACCATGCTTGATTTCTGTGGGATTAAAATAATGCTAAAAGCTTGCATGTCAGCTTACACACTGTGTTGGTGACTGTGGGCATCAGCAGGTAGAGAGTATGTAGGGGTGCAACTCCAGATCTACAGATCTACATCTATAAATCTAGGGGTTATGCACTCTGATTTCACACTTTTGTCTGTAAGTAGCAATTCTCCATCCCTATATAGGAACACCTGGGACAGAGGGTGAAGCCCCACTTTCTGTACTCTTGTGTAAGAGATGTTTATGGAACATATTTCTCTACCTGAGTGTTCACCTTGCAAAGTTCAATTTATAAAAGCTGTTATCCAGTGTTATTTTATTTCATATTAGATGATCTAAAATCTATTTGCAACTGCAAAACCTTTTTTTTTTTTTGTCTTCTATGTAGTATGTTTAAAAACTACTTAAAATCTGTTTATCACATTTTCTGAAATTTATGGCTACTAATAGTTCTGAGAACTTAAACATGAAGCAGGTTTTCTGACTGCTTGGTGTTAATCTGATTTTTCTACTCTTCCCTGGGAGACCTACTCCCTCAAATCAGTAAGGAATCCAGAAAAGTCTACTTTTTGTGTACTTATACGTACTTTGAACACAGAGACAGATGGCAAATATTTTTCAAGTGAGGTAAATCTATGCTGCAGTTTTTCAAAGGGATCAAATTTGAATCTCATATTGACAAGAAGATTATCTGGTTAACATTAAAGGTTACAGTGGCTGACCCAAATATACCTGAGGCTGGCAAGTATGGCTATCAGTATAATTGCATGAAGTCATGATGAAATTATTGAATAAAAAATAAAGAATACTGTATAAATTTTGAAAAGGAGCCCTAAAGAAAAGTACATGATGGAATAAGACACCAATTTAATTAAATATTTTTCTTAACTCCTAGTATGAACTCAAAGGCTAATAAATTTTAATATTTTATCTGTTTAGATGTTTTGGAGATTGGCATTTTTACTTGTCTCATACTTCAAATGTGTCTATGCTTTTGTAAACCTTGCCTTGAGTACAATCTGTGTTAACCTAATCCTCTGTGGTTGTGTTTATTTGTCGTAATAAACACAGTCTTCTCATAATAAACAAAGCCTACTGTCTTAGATCTACTCATTATTGGCTAATTCTTCTTTCATTGAGAACAAGCCAAAAAATAAATCCTGTGTTCTGGAATTGTTTTATAAAGATTCAACACAAGTGCATAATATTTCAGCTGCACTGCTATTGATTCTGGCTGTATCTGAGTAAATCATGTTTGCAGAAAGGATTTTATCTTACAGCCAAATCTGTTAGGGTGATAACCACTGGGAGTGCAACTGATGAAACAGTGTTGCATCCCACCTTTCGAGATGAATACATTCAAATTTCAGAAATAAGTTTTCAAAAGTTGTTTTGCAGAATGATCTGTTCATAAATTCTACTCTTCACTTGTGTTTTGAGGATTTGTATCTGATGTTGTCCTCCATTATACTTATTTTCCTTGGCAATTTAGATTTTGGAGCAAAGACTGGAGCTAAATGGTCTGTATGAATTACATGCATACATGAAGGTTTATGATTGAAAACATTGAGACTGGAAGTAGCCAGGGACACATATATCTGAGAGTGGAAGCAGTGTCTTTGTCTGCACCAGAAGAAGTAGTGGCAAGTAATCCCACCTGGTTATGGAAGTCAGGCTGGAAAAAGAAGTGGAGGTTGGTCCCTGCTTGCAGTGCAGTATCTGCTAGAAGTCCCTAGTGTGTGCCAGTAGGCAGAGGTCCAGTTGACAACAATCTCCAGTGCTCCTGAAGCATTTGAACCTGCAGACAAATGAAAGAAAGAATTTTCACTGTGTATGTTTTTGCTGCTAATTTCTCTGTGCAGGATAAAGAACACGCTCTCATGTTTTTGTTGCAATTTTTATGAATGAGGAATGGATCTAAAAGTTTTTCTCTTTCTCCTGCTTGGTTAGCAATGCTACTGCTGCAAAGGTATTCTGTGAGGAGCATGAATGTCCTGCCAGATGGAAAGATGCAAATGAGGACAACTGCTGTGTCTACCATGCCAACATTCATTCCTGTCCTTTGGCCTTCATGGTTAGTGTGATGGTGTAGCATCATATGCACTGTTCTTGCTACTGGATGAGACATCATTGTAACAAGAAAGTTCAAGTTTGTGAAGTATTTCTGTGATTACAATTGGACCAAATTTATATAGTTCGTTATATATCCACAAATAATGGTTCACTAAAACCACTGTGGCAATGTCTGTCAGTTTTAGAATATTTTTTGCACTAGGTGCTGAGGCTGCAAGGCAATATTCAGAATCTCTCAGTACTGGGACGAGTTTCATCTGTCTAAGTTTGCCTGACTTGGACCACGGTGCAGCCAACAGAGAAAGAAAGACATATCACTGCATTCTAAAACAAGCAGGGCAAATTGTCAGCTGGAGGTATTCCAGTCTTTCTGTTTTATAGAGAGACTGAGAATAATTTGCTTGGATTACTGGACTTGAGGGGGGTGAGTATTGCTGGCTGTGACTTGTAGAACTAAGCCTATATACCTGTGTCCTGAGATGGAATTTTTCTTCATTGTATGAGAGCCAAAAAAGGAATCCAAATACAGGATAACAGAATTTGTTCATACAGTGAAGGCAGGATCCATTCTTAGCCTATCTGCTTTATCTGATCTATTCCTCTTTGAATGGCTACTTAAAGTTCTGATTCTAAAAATACAGTTTGGGACACNGTAAGCCTTACCCTGCAAAAAAACTTGGATGCATCTTCGTGATCAAAGGTGGTGTAATAGGAAGCCTAGCCTACACATCTTGCAGCTGTTTCATATACCCTTCTGTGTGAAGGTCTAAGGATTCCACAACAGCTCTAGTTTGCTTCTTGGCAGTCTGTTCTTGAGGACTTATTTTATTAATAATTCCCTGAAAGCCTTAGCTGGCAACAGGACTTTGGTTTAAAAGAGGAATCCCTGCTGGAACCACCACGTCAAAATTTTTGTCTAGAACCATAGTAAAGAAGTTAATCATCCCACTGCTGTGGTGACCTCTCTATTATTTATATTTTCACAATTCGTTCTGCTTGAAATTATGGTGTGGAAATGGCAAAAGCATGTTCACCAACATGCATCATTTGGTTTCTTCATAATACTCTAAATGTTAGAGTTTCTGCTTAAGGGAACTCTGAGCTATTTGACTGTCATACAGTTGAATATCACTGCATAAGATTGAACATGCAGTGTTCAAAACTTACTTCAAAGTGAGGTTTTTTCCATTGTTTGAGTGGAATTCAGATTTTCATTTTTTTATTTTTCAGTGTTATGTGTTCTAAAACATTTTATTTTGGTTAATGTGATCCTTTTCTTTTGACTTGGTCTGTTACTTACAGTCCTTTGAAAGACATGTCTGAAAAATTATCTGGAGTTAGGAGACAGGCTTAATCCTTTAAAGTAAACAAAAAACTATAAGATTTTTGGACAGCCAAAATTAATCCTCTGTGTTTGCAGTTGTAGGAGGTTTACATCTTAATAGATTTATTGAGAAATGCTCTGCAAACAGGCCCTGAAGCAGTGCCTCCCTTCCTCATTGAAGAAAAAAGAGAAAAAGCTGCTATATCAAAAGTGGCACTTCAGTAAAATCCCTTGAGAAAAACATTAAAAGTGGAATATGATTCTGGTTCTGGTTCTAGTGCAGCAAATCCAAAAAAGTGAACCAGCTTCATAAGATCACTCATTCTATGAGTACACTACTGAGGCTCATGTTTTAAGAAATATTAATATATGTGAGATCATACCTGAATATAGGATCTTTGTCACAGAACGGTGTTGCTTGTGTTTTGACATTTTGATAGCTTTGGTTATAAAATGGAACTTTATTTGCTGTTAGAGAACAGAAGTAATTTTGAGAAAGTAAAAGAGGAAGAGCTAGGACTTTCACTGTGTTTTGGTATACTGACATAACCTATATGTCTACTAAAGGCTAAAGGAGGTATATGTGGTCCATGGATCCCAGATGATGGTCAGATATTTACTCACACTTTGTCTACTGCTGGCAAAATGAGCCAAAGAAACTGGACTGCCAAGGTAAAGTATATTTATTGCATATAGGATTTTACCTGATTTGGTCTTTTTGGAGCTTACTCGCTAGTCATTTAATACAGTTCATGAACATGTTCCTCATTTCATTATATGTATATGTTATTATCTAAGTTATGCATATAGCTGAGTACTATCAATTCCCAAGTGACTTGACTTGAAAGTATCACCTTTATGTCTTAGGTAGTTAGTGGAAGGAGTGGGGATGGGAGGAAAATGAGTAGCATAATCTGTCCATTTGAGTTCCATGCTTACAATACATTTCTCTACTGACTGTACTGCAATGCAGGTTCACAAGACCATTAAGGGAACTTCTACTTGAAATAAATAGCAGGAGAGCATACATGGCAGAATGCACAGGGCTGATAGCCCTACTGGGTGAGAAGAAGACATAACAGGGAGGGAATCAGACCAGTCTTTCTCACAAGAGCTGTCTCTCCTGATTTTGGAAAAAAATGCACAGATTCTTCTGAAGGATACCACAGTTGGTCAGTTCTTCTTATAAAAGCCTGCTCTATTCACATGATGTTTTGATGCTTGCTGGTTTGTTCACTTGTTTCGCAGGTTGTTTTAGTTCACGTGGGTGTGACTTCCCTCATAGCACATATCAGAGTTGGAAGAATCCAAGCTGCTCTGGAAGCAAAAACCACAGTCCTTCCTGCAGTAGGTATGATATAAAATGAAAATGTGAGGTAATTGCTTATTGACTGCAAATCTCAATGCTTTTATGATTCATGCATAGTTACCAAGAGCAAAAGCAATTCCTACCCCAGCCTACCTTTGAAAATACACAAATGTCTTCCTGAATTCTTCTTCACGTAACACTGAAGTCTGAAAAAGTGTTTGAGGTTCTAACAGTTGTAATTATCTAGAACAATAGAAAGCCACCCTTGTCAAATAAGTGAAGTCAAATACCATGACCAATGGCTTCAGGTACTACAAGACTTGTCTGCAGTTTATGGGAATGTGACAATATTCCTCCAGCTAGTGTTCTGAGGATCTGGACACTTTTCCATTGAAGGGGAGCAGACTAGTCTTAAACACATTGGAAAGGTAGAAATCCATATGGGTTCCCTTGTTCACATTAAAAATTGCTCCCAAGGGCATCAGTCTTTCATTCTCTTTAGTATACCTGTACAGAGAGAAACAGAAATAACTGTAGCAATTCTCTTAGTGATGTAAAATTTTAAAAGTGGACGTGTCTAAGAAATTAAACACACAACCTGAAGAAAGTTACTGGCTGAAACAAAAGTGTCATCACAATACTCTTGTTAGCTACTCTTCTGGAAGTGTGAGAATATATTTCCCAATGTTACGGAAAAAAAGAAAAAAATCCACAAAGCAGCTCCAGTGTGAACAGAAGTATTTATCTATAGAATTTTCTACTCATTTCAAAACAACTGCAGCGGAATTTTCCAGGAAACTTTCAATATATAAGAGAAGAAATTTTAAAAAATGCAGCTCTACCCCTGAGGCAGAAAGTGACTTCTGTTATTATCTTGGTATTATACTGGAATTAATGAGGCTGAAACAGAATTATTACTGAGCAGTGGATTTTTTTTTTTTTAGGTTTTTTTTATTTAAAAAAAATTACATAATGACAGAATAATACCTTCAGCTCACCTCTCAAGTCTGAAGTACAGCATGATATTAGTTTAGTCACAGAGGTAAAATTGAAAGACCATTCAAGACATGGGAGAAGGACTTTTGTTATTTAAGACTTTTGTTTTAAATTACATCTAATATTGCTGATAGTTTATATAAGACCTTGGAGTAAAGTAAAGGAAATACTTGAAGTGTGGGTTGCAAGATTTCTTTCTGCAGTGTCCAGTGTCTTCTGCTTCTGCTGAGGAAGAGTCCCTGGCTTCTGGGGTTCACAAGCACTGGATTAAATACAAAGAAGCAAAAGAAAATGCCAGCCTTGAAGAACTTTGAGTTTCAGAAAAAAAGTATGGATAATGAGAAACACAATAGTGATGAAGTGATTTATACAAAAAACATGTCAAAGGCTCAGATGTAATTAACATTTAACCTGATCAAAGGGAACCTTTATTACTTCAGAAAATCAGACTGTTCTTTAAGTTCCTAGGATGGTATCTCTGAATTCTTCAAAATTTATTCTTTCTGGGACTCTGAGGTTTCCCAGGTCAAGAACCACATGTTTAAATATGAATAAATCTGAATGTTGTGGATGGATGAAACTGCCTTAAAAATTTCTCATGTGTGTTGTGTTTTCTAATCAGTCTGTGGAGATGGCTTTTGTGAGGAAGAAGAAGGCTGCTCTATCTGTCCAGCAGACTGTGGGGAATGCCCTCTTTCTGTTGATGTTAGGATAGCAATTGCCTTACCAATATGTTTAGTCTGCACTGGCTTCATTTTGACAGTCATGGTAAGTACCTGTTCTCTACCCTTCTTTTTTCTTTCTCTTCCATGATTTTATTAGACAGAGTGTAGCTCTCTCTTAGTAGAGGGAGAGATTTTCTTCTGCCTCCAGCACCTATGTGCTATGGAAAAAAGCAGAAAGAAGGGAAACTACTTTTATATCTTCCTTATGAGGGAAGTCACATTGTACTAGGAATTTTCATCCTGTAGGAGAGAAGACAGAGGTGGAATGTAACAGGGGGATGGGTGGATTATGGGAAAGGACAAAAGATTTTTCACAACATGGGGAGCAGGGGATGCCAACAAAATAAGAGTACTTTTCAATCATTTTTGTTATGTTATGAAATGAACAGCTTCAAAGCACTATGGAGGCCAGCATTAAAAACGATTTCAAAAACAAACTAGGTAAATTCATTAAGGGACTAACTCCATAAGAGGCCATTAAATCTCAGAGTCCAAATAGAACTTTAAAAGCAAAACATTCAAGTTGGGATATTCTGAAAAGAATCATGGGGAGAGGATAATTTTTTTTGTTCTGTTTTGGTCGGGTAATTTTTTTAATAGGTTCATTTTCTTGGTGTATACAACCAGTTTGGTTCAGTTCAGAATGATTAATTTTGGATAATAGTTAATTATTATAACAGATTCATGAAGGAAAAACAAAAAGGGAATGAGGAGTGAGGAGTGTATCAATATTGGAGAAGTAATGGGTGTCCTTGAATGAATATGTCTGTATAAAGAGAGAATGATATTATGGCTTATTACTTAAGACTGCTTCTGAGAAAGAGGATCCATATTCCTTACATGTCTGCATCTTGAAAAAAAAGCATTTGTGAGTTTTGTAACAGAGGTTTAGTAGGTGAATATGCCAGTTGTAGAGTCATTGTATTGACTATGTTCATAATGGGTAATTTATTTAGACTTTGGCCTATATATCCTGTAAAACTTTAGGCTCCTATTTCCTTGGGGATTCCTTCTCTTTCCATCTTATACTGCAATTGCAGTGAGCATCTGGGGTAGGCAGCTGCACAGAGAGGGAATGAGTAGGAGAAAGCTGATGGCCCACAAATTGAGGTTCTAAAGGAGGCCTGAAGCATGTTATATTTGTCTTTCTGTGCCTCAGTGGGTGACTCTGTGAGTTAGGAACAGAAGCACTGTTGAAAGCTATTTGATCATTCATAATCCACAAGGAAGTTGTGACAATGAGTTTATAGCAACTGTCCAGTAAAAACACATGCTCTAAAAGAAATATGCAATTGGACACATGAGATATTCAGACAGTTTTAGATAACAGGCTTTTTAGAAAAAGCAAAGGAGATTCTTGGCCTTGCATATACTTTTTTAAAGTTCTTGTAGCAAAATTAATGTTTTATTTCTGCTGTTTTTCTGTAGATTTAGAGTAGTTTGGTTTTTTTTTTCTTTCATTTCTGTAGACATATTCTTGCTAACTTCTTTAATAGCCGCATCATGGGGTTTTTAAGTTTTATTGGTTTTACTGTAATAAAATAGGAAGGATTATTTTATCTAATTCAGGAATTGATATAATGCAAAAGGAACCATCTGGGAAACTGATGCCTTCTTTAATGCTTTGAGTAGCAGAAAGGATTCCTTTGATATCAGTGTCAAAGGAAGCAAACCTAGTATTCACTTATTGCTAATATGTCTTCGTTCAGTCACACCTTTGCAAGATAAAATGTAGGTTTATTTCCTCAGAAGGCTTTTGAAATAAATGGAATGACTTAATTTTGATTCAGTGAGCTCTGCATTTGTCAAAATTTCAACCAATATATCAACATGATCTCCATAACCTGTTCCTTATCCATTATCTGGGCTTTTGTTACCTGTTTCAATGAATGCTTCAGTCCTGATAATAAATTTCACACTATATAAAATGGTCTAATGATGGTAAAATGCTGCCTTGATTTGACATTTTGGCATTGACTGCAGTCATAACAACTGCATAATTTAATCTGTTGCTCATTTGAAAGCATGTATTTACACCTTGTAAATGTTAGCTTTGTATGTCAGCTCTGCTGAAAATCAGCTATTAGCTCAATGTCTTCTTTACAAAGTAGCCACAGAATCCCTACCTAATATTCTTATTGATAGAGTATTTGACATAATATGGCCTAATTTGTAGGTCATCAGCTAATTCTATTCCAAGATATAATATACATTGCTCCTTTTCTCAGGATTGGGATGAAGTGTGTTCTTGTCATGTATGACATAACATAGAGCACTTCTATGAGATTAATACTTTTGGTTCTAATGTTACTGTAAGACATATGCTGGATGTTTACCCTTCGGATTTAGTTTGGGTACTTTTATATTTTCATATTTTATAAAAATAATCTCTGATTCAATTCCTTCAAACACAGGAGGGCTACATTAGGAAAATTAATTTTTTTACTTTTGTAGTGGTTTCAGTATCAGAAACAAAAGATGCTTTGGGATGAAAGCTGGATTATAGACTTCACGTGCATCAAACAAGGTTAGCAACCTGCAATTTTGATACTGTGATCAGTTTCCTTATTAGATTTGAGAAATAATCTCAATTATATTGTTCATATTTTAAGGGTCTTGCAAAAAGTGAAGTAATTTTTGAGACATATCCAATATTTCATCCCTGTAACCTCTGTGAGCAGCTCACTTGTATTTTTCTTTACCAAACCTTAAGTTGACAAAGCTACTTTAAATAGTTTCCTTATTTTTGTTTCCGTTGATTTGTTAATTGAAAAAGACAAGCCTACCCCAAAATAAACAGATAAGCTCTGGAGTTGAACAGAACAAAGTGCAGTTGCTTCAGTGGATATACCTTTCTGTATAATTGATCTCACTAAGTTGTCCTGGAATTGCACAAATATATTGAGGGATATAGCACTATCTTAATTTCTCTCAGGGTATGTTGTCTGTGGCAGACTTGCTACAAAAAGTAATTAATTTTGGCCAGAGGTTTGGAGGGGTTTATTTTCTATTTTATCTTCTGGTTTTAAAAATATTATTTTTAATTTTTTTTCTAATTAAACAAGTTAATTATTATATGCTTTATTATGCTGTATTTGAGATACATATAGATTATTTACTTCGCTATTCCTTGACTTAGCTTTTAGTACCTGCATCCTCAGAAAGGGTAAATCTGTAGAAGTCTGCTGTGCTGATTGTACACACTCTCATTTTCTGTCTCTGGGAGAAATTGCCTGGCAGATGTCTGCCTTATCTGTGTTCTGTTGGGTTGCCAGTGTCAAGATGTTCTTGTGATAATATGCAGTTGAGATACTTTCAGCCTTAGACTTGAACATTAATTTCTGTATACTTTAGATAAAATATCCTTGTTGTTGTAAATAAAGAGATTTTGGCTTAAAAATTAGTTTGATTACGGGAACCAAAATTAATTTTATTAATAATTAGATTTCTGAACACAGAAGTGGAGAAAAGTGTTTATTAGAAAATACCATAAGCATCACATGTGAGGGAGAGCAATAGAAAGAGACTGATGGAAATTAGAAGCATGATCAAAAAATAACAGACTAAAATTTCTTTGAAAACTCCAAGATGAAAGATGTAACTTTCTTGGAAAAAAGCCTTCAAAGCAGTAATACTGTTTAAGGATATTGCTCCAAGAGTGATGATTAACAACTTAATGAGGACTGATAACATTATAAGGTCACAGACATTATGTCTTCTCTGCATAGCATTGTTCAGTGCTACCCACAGTAGACTGAAATGCAAAGATATCTAAATGAAAACATATCAGCAGTGATATGTACCCAGGGTACGTAGCACTCAGAATGAAAAAATAGCCTTATTTTTTCAAGATAACTTCTTTTTTTTGGTGTATTGCACCATATACAGAGATACAGGTGTATATGCAGTCTTATTCTCAAAGCTATCTCAGGGATCTGTAACATATTTCTGGGTGGAATGCTGTAGAAAGCTTCAAATGTCAATGCAATTTTGAACTGCATATGGATAATACTATGGTGTGGGAACATGGCAGTCCTGATTCAAGGTGAGATGTTGAACTTCCTCAGCAAGATATTTCTACCAAGGAGAGTTGAGAGGTCTCAGCAATTCTGAGACTAATTGACTAAATCTGGAGTTTAATTGGAGATTATGACGTGATATATAGTTCATTGTATTTGTTTTGAACTCCATTTTTTAGTGTGAGCTGGTCAACAGACATTAAAAAATGTACATTGAAAATAACTGGGATTTTTTTCCTCTTACTGTATTGTTGCTCGTCTCTGATTTCTTTCTGGTGTCAGAATCACTTCCCACATTCCTGTACTTTACAGTCTTCTAGGAGCTCCAAATAGACTTGTTAAAGGATGGCACAGGGTTTACTCTCCTTCCCTGGGTTCTATCCTCAGCTTCTATGTAGCAGCAAGGGCTAATCATCTCAAGAGCAGAGAAATGAAAATTGCATAAAATCCTGAAGATTGGTGAGAAGTATCTCTGGCAATGAATCATCTTTGAAACTTTTCTACTTTTTATGCTGCAGTCACATTCCAAGCAATGGCTTTCTCTCATAAGTATTAACAAGAGCAGATGAGATGCAAAGATTTTTAGGATTCTCTGTATTTGTTTGCCCCTGGAGTCTCCACCTGTGCATAAATAGGAACCTTTGTGCACCTTTTCTCATCCCACTTCGCATTCAGATTGCATTACACGGACAGCAACAGGAAGCTTGATGAGTGCTCCCCCAGCACCCAGTGACTCCAGTGTCAGTTGTGTTACTGCTCTGAGCTCCTGCACAGCAGCTGCCAATATGTCCAGGAGGAAATACTTCACCCAGACTGGGAGATAGTAAGTCAATATATTATTCATTTACTGC
Source organism: Polioptila caerulea (assembly GCA_013397295.1). NCBI lineage: Eukaryota > Metazoa > Chordata > Aves > Passeriformes > Certhiidae > Polioptila > Polioptila caerulea. The sequence continues at coordinate 26,172 of VYXF01000717.1, read as the reverse complement.
AGTATCTACTAGATTAGTTTCAGCTTGATTTCCAGTTCTTTCAACCTTACATTGATAGGCAGCGAAAAAGCTTGAATTTTTCTTGTTAGGCCAAATCTGCTAAGTCAAGATCATCATCTGACTTCTGTACTGCATATTAGCTGTGGAGTATTTTACATGCCAGGCTTCTGGTTTGGTTGTCATTTTTCCTTTTCTCCTAGGATCTTGTTAAAAAGTTGTTGGTACATAAGATCATTAATGAATGGCCCTTGCTGTTCAAATGTATCTGAAACCAAGACTTTTATAAAACCCATTTTTCTAAAATGCAGGCAGAGCAAACTAGGTTCTTCGTTCTAAAGAAGGGCATCCTCTACAGTAGCACATTAGAAATCTTGTCCTTTAGCCAGCTGACACCACTCAGTATTTAGAGCACATCACCTCTGAATCAAATTATAAAGGTCCTTATCATGTAACTATAAGAACAAATGTTATAGATATATCATGCCATCCAAAAAGCAGTTTTTCCCATAGAGGTGGTAAAATTAAGGGGTAAGAGCAGGACATGTGAAAAGCTGGAAGCAGTAGTTGTCATTTGAATACACAGGGAAGGATCTGCACATTGCAGGATAAAGGAGCTTACTTGGGATTGTTGGCTGGAGGAAAAAGTGCAGTCACAATAGGTTGTGGAAAATTACAGCCACTTCATTGATGAAATACTGTGGTCAATATTGATCTTTTTTGCCTCTTCTTTCTGAATGGTGATATTTTCATCATCATATCATCACCATCACCACTTTCTTCAGATGACTCAAAGTAATAAACATTTATCAAGGGTGAGAAATGTAAGAATGGGGCATTCAGTCTCATTGATGAAGCTACCTACAACTGCTACACTAGACACCCCATACTCTGTGTTTATATGGTGGCCATCAATAAAATTCCTGCAGGTTTCTCCACTGAATTCCTTCTAAAAAGGGAAATTGCTTTGCTCTCTATCAAAGTCAGGTGCTTCTTTGCTGAGAATGCTCAACCCCTTGAGAACAAAAGTATTTCAAATGTCAGTGACGGATCTGCAGAAGAGCAGCCAGAAGTAATGGGTAGCTGGGAGGTGGCTGTACATGTCTCTCTAGCTCTGACATTTCCTTTGCTGCTACTCCATCATTAAACTTCCACAACTGACTAACACTTACATTCCAAATGTTGCCCACAGATCAAGATTGATTGAATATAATCACTTATGCTTCCTTTATCAAAAGAAGCAGGGTCCTGTCTCTTGTGTTAGATTCAGATTTACAACCACATATGGACATGCTTAAATTCTCTGCCTCATCTCTAGAGATATGAAGCTGTTCCCCGTTACAGAATATATGCAGCTCATTTTTGTAGTATTGCTGGCTTCTGAAGTTGCCCTAAAACTCTGTAAACAGCATTTCATTCTGTTTCAGTGATGGTAGAACAGTGGCCATAAAGAAAATAATGAAGAAGGCATTCACACTGTCTAAAACCATACGTAAAGAAGTAAAACAAGTGAGGTAAGAAGTGAAATCTAAGAACTGTATGTTGTTCCATTTTTACGTGGATTTTTTAGAGTTTAAAATCCCTCCAAGTGTGACTATAAATTCATATTCCTCTTTCTTTCAAATTTTGCTTAAAAAAGAGCCAAGATAAAAATTTCCTTATGTCTGTTTTACTTTTTCTCTACATTGTCAGACAAGGCACTTCGTTTTCCTGTTGTGCTACAAAACCAGGAGGGACATCAGTGAAAATTACTGTTGTGCTGTGATTTTTGTTGATTTTCACAGGGAACTTGACCATCCCAATCTCTGCAAATTCATTGGAGGTTGTATAGAAGTTCCAAATGTTGCCATTGTCACAGAATACTGCCCCAAAGGCAGCCTGAGTGATGTGCTCCTCAATGAAGATATTCCTTTGAACTGGGGTTTCAGGTAAAAAGTCCAACTTTTGAAAAGGTAAATGACATAGACTGTGCTATATGCTTTTTAGGACAGGATGTTGATTTTAGATAAAGTTCTTTACAAGTCTAGACAGACCTGTACTGCGATGGGTGGATGGAAGGAAGGAAAGGAGGAAGGAAGGAAGGAAGCAAGGAAGGAAGGAAGGAAGGATTGAGTATCTAGTCCAACTTGTCTTTTGGGTGTTTTGAGAAATCATATATTTAGTCCTTGCAATGCTAAGCCAATGACTTTTCAACTCTTTCTCTAGTTACACTGCAAAACTATTTAAAACCCCTTTTTTCCATATAACTTTACTTTGTTTCAAAATATCTCATGTATCCCTATTTAACTAAAACCCACTACATCTTTGTTTGTTAAGACGTATTGGTGAAATGCTTAGCATACCTGCAAGTGGTTTATTCTTCTTACCAATACAGGAAATGAGATCACATTGTCAATAAAACTTTCACAAAGGCAGTGACATTGTTTTTTGAGATCGATCTTCTTGACATGTCCTTTCTGGTTCTGCTGTATGCTTGCCTTCAGCAAAGAAAAATGGTTTTCAGAAAGGAAGCCTTCCAAATAAAGCGAGAAAGATAATAAAATTGTTTCAGTTGTAAACATGTGAAAGCACTCCCAAGGATACAAAAGCACCAACAATTTCTAGAAGAAACTTTACTATCTTGGCCTGTGAGCTCAGGGAGATACGGGTTTTCAAACAGTCACCTAAGTGTATTGGAAAAATGAGCATGGGGACACAAATTGAAAGCTATACTTTCTGTAAACCTCAGTAGGCTTTGGAGCCATTCTTGAGTGAAAGTGGAAATACTAGCTCACTGATTTTTGACTTTCAGGTTTTCTTTTGCTACTGATATTGCTCAAGGAATGGCCTATCTCCACCACCACAAAATGTATCATGGACGGTTGAAGTCTAATAACTGTGTGATAGATGACCGGTGGGTTTGTAAAATTGCAGGTAAAGAGAAGGCTAGAAAAAAATATTCAAAAATGTCCAGCTAACCCCCTAATTACAGATTTCACATGAAACATTCTTCCCAAGTGCTTTCATGTTGACATTTCATGTGGAATTGCCGACTGTTCCAGACTTCACTAGCAGCGCCTTGTGCTGAATCAAGTTTCATGTTGCATTATCAAGTCAAGTAATTTAGTATGTGTCATGAATGCACACTTCAGATCCCAAAAATTATTCAATCTATCAACATCTGAGCAGAAACTCTGCCTCATTCTCTATTTTGATAGAGAGAGAAACCTGAGGCATGGACAATGGTGTAAAGAGATGTAGTGATGACTGATTAGTGAGCAAAAAGTAGTTTCATGGAGGAAAACAGACTCAACTCAGAGACTTTATGTCTGGTTCACAGCATTGAATTGTATTCTCCCAGTGATGGAAGTACAGGTCAGGTCTCTTCTTGGTACAGGAAGACAGCCTGTGGGAACAGGAAAACCACTGGAGAGTCTAGTTTATTTTGCAGCTGCCAAAGGGAGTTAAGGCAATGACCATCTCTTCTACTTTTTGCCCACAGTAATTATCATACTCTCTAACCCATAGCCATCCTAAAAGCAGCAGCAGCAGGTTTGTTTTTCAATGGTACATCCTACAGGGCCAGGGTTGCTTCTCCAACTCCTTCACTATCCTTCTGCCTTCAGAACTGCCTACTCTACTTGGAGCCTGTTCTGGAGAAAAAAATAAAAATTAGACGTAGTTGGATTACATCAAGTGCATCACCTAAGCACAGCTCCTCTTAATTAAATAGGATATCTATGAAACCATTCAGCAACTTCCCTTTTGATTCTGTTCTGTGTCCAACTGTAGTGTTTTCAAATCTTCATGATTTATCTGGATGCAATAATGTCAAACAAACCTCATAAATTACAAATGTGGGAGGGGTTTTGAAAATGACCTTCACATAAAGATTCAGTCTCTAGGAACATTTTAATTAGAGGTCACTCCAGATAAAACCAGATGTCTGCATCCAGCCTTCGCATACGCTCAGAAGAGTGCTGTTTACGTAAGAGAGAAAACAGAAGTCAGTTGTTTTGTAGTTCTTCTTCCTGATTCTGAGTCATATGCTAAGAATTCCTTCTATATTAGGCTAGAAGTATAGATGGAAAGATGTTTCACATCTATGCTGCCTTTGTTCTGATGCTACTGGTGTTCAAGTAACGCCCACCATCTGATTTTCAATTGTTAGTCTGTCTAACTAGTAATTACTTGAGCAACCTGCCACCAGAGTTAAGGATCAAGGGACAAAGTAGAACAGAAACCTGTATTTACATGCTAACTCTTGCACTGAGGTGAGACTATTATCTGAAAATAATTTGATAAAATCATAAAATAATTCTGATTGCAATGAATCACATAGTTCCGCTCCCCTCCTGTCATTCAGTCTTGCCCAAATATTTGGTTTTCCAGGTGCTAGTTTAGGCTGGCAAGACAACCCAAACCCCATTATTTCCAGACTAAGATGTGTATTTCGAATAGGCAAAATTAATTTCTTTAGACTAGCTGTGTTACTTACTGTCTACTGCTGCACATGTTTCAGGGAAGTATCCACTGAATAGTTTGCTTCTTGTTTTCTTCCATTTTAGATTATGGTTTGCAGTCATACAGAAAAGAAGATTCTCCTGATGGATCAAGTTCATCCCAGAAGCATTTGATACAGATTTACACAGCTCCCGAAATACGTACTCTTTCAGATTTTGAACCCAATGCTATGTCAGATGTCTACAGGTAGCTAAGTTTTCCTGATCTGGCTTTTGGTAATCTTGAGTATTCCTTAATTCTGTTGTCACTCCAGGTATTTGTTTGACTGTATTTTTAAAAGGATTGGTCCTGGAACACAGAACAGCATAGATATCACAGGATGTTCTCTTCCAAGGTAGATAACCAAATACTTAATTTACTGATATTATTTAAAAGCAGAGTTGACCCAATGATTTATTAGGAGTCACTTAACTGGTAACATAAAAAGGCATAAAGATAGGCTATTATCCAATTATCCTTTTTTTTTTTCTGTTGTTGTTTCTCATGAAAAGTAGATTATTTTCAACAATGGCTATACTTAAAAAGTTAATAGCATTAATGTTCTAGAATGTCATAATGCATATATGCACCCTGTAATTCTATAATTGCATGTCAGTACAATTATTTGAGGGCATGTACATGGTAACAATATTTGGTTTACAGAGGAAAAATAAAGAGAAGGGGAGAAATGGATATACTAACAAATAGCTCCATTCCTTTCCTTTTAAAAGCCTTTATAGAAGATCCATTTCCAGTGGCTTTCCCTACCAATGGTGGATTGCTTCTATCCAACCACTTTTCAGATAAGTGGGAACACATTTGTAAACAAATGTCTACATATAAAATGTGCTTGAACATCATTATTTTTTAATCTATTCTATCAGATTAACTGAGCAAGGACTTGAAGTCTCAGTAATATTTCTGCCTGTAGGCTTCAATATGTCCTCAGAATTTGCTCCAATATAGCTCAGCTAAGGCAGTTTGGGATTGTGTTGGTATTTCTGGCTACTGTCATTTGCCCTGTATCGGTCTGTACTTTTTCAACATGAAGTAGTCTTTGAAAGAACTGTGCTCCAACTAAACAATAATTTTAGGATTCTTATACATTCCAGTTTACCATTGCCCTGCAGCCAAAATGCATCCCAGAAAATGTTTGCTTGGCTTCCTGTTCTCACTTTGCTCCTGTTCTGGATAGATATCACTATTTGACTTTGCAGGAAACTTTGCCTCCTGAAGGCATTTCTTGCCAAGGGGTTTCCCTTTAAAAAGTCCTAAGATCTGATTTGTTCATATCATATATGTCTACCATGAACTTTTGACAGATTAAGTGAATTTGTCCTGGATTTATCTTGCTGTCCCACCCACATGTTTGCAAAACCACATCTTTTGTGGCACTGAAGTTATTAATTTCTTGGTTAAAAAAAGGGGTAAAAGTAGTGAGATAACACCCAAAAAGGGAGAAGAGAAAAATGCAGACCAGGAAGATAGAGAAGTACCCTGTACCATTGAAAGTGTTGTCTTCTTATCTGGGCTGTTCTTTAGAATTTGCATTTTAACAAATGTTGTGTTTGATGATATGAGCAGGAGGTAAGCCTTCCTGATACATGTATTCAGTCTCACTGTCTAGGCAGCATTGATCCAGTCTTGAAATCCTCAGTTTTTATCTGTGCAAACATTCCATTAATATTCCTGAAGGTGAAGCCCAAATAAAAAATTAGTAGAAACTGCAGGAGTGGGACTTGTAATTTAGTGTGCTCTTACAGATGAATCACTTGCTTAAAGTTCTCTAGGGAAAGTGTTGGTCAGATGGGAAAGCTAAAATGGAAATGAGAACAGGAGCATGAACATAGCTCCTGTTTTGAGCTGAAGAGGCTGTTTCCAGTCACAGTTTCTCCGAGACTGGTTCTTCTTGATTTATAATCCTCATATGGATTTCACTGTCCACAATCGATAGTGAATTTTATTGGGCAGTGCAGCTGAAGATGAATTAAATCAATACTGCTTTATCAGACTTACTATCATCTAACTATTATCCTTGAAAATCTGTCTCAGCTTTGCTGCCTCACCTGGATTGATTTGCTTTCCCCTACCAAATCACCACAAAATTAATATAAAAATCTAATCAGAGTAATTTTTAAATTATTCATCTTGTTTTATATGCATTATTTTATTTTCCAATGGTGTTCGAAAAGGAGGCTGAAAAATAAACATATCCTTTACCAACAGACTGTTTTACAGAACAGTGCAACCATTAGCAACACAACAGATTGAAAAACAATATTCTCCGAAAAAGTCAATGTTACCAAGCTGAGAGGCATGCAGGGGTAAATTATTACACAGTTTCACTATATAAAGAGGCATCTTTACCCAGCCTGCTGGCTGGAGGAGGTGCTTGCTTCTAAGAGATTACTGTCTTGAAAGATCTCCAGTGAGTTCAGAAAAAAGACTAAATTCTCCATTTTTACTGTCTTTTTTCCATTCTTCATCCTTGATGAATATATTTGACCTTAGTTCAACTGAGGAAGATAATGACCGTGAAAATATAATTCAGAAGGGACAAACAGAAGTGCTTACTGTAACACATTTCCTCTGGACACACTGTGTCATCACAGACTTTATGGAGATTTTCTAGAACAGTGATCTTTTCAGTGGCTGAAAAAAAGGCACTCCTCCCACTGGAAATTCTGATGAACCTGCTCCTGACCCTTGACTGGAGCAAAAATCAGACCTCTATGTTTAACTGGTAGAAATCACATTCATAAACCTGCATGTATCACCTCTGGGTTCCATGAATTCTTACAGAGAAAATTGCTTTGCTGTCCATCAAAATCAAACATCTCTGGGACCTATAACCATGAGAGGGGAATGCTATGAAATATTCAGTAACAGACCTCTGGAAACACAAAGTAGTAACAAGTAGCAGCACCATTGTCATCCTTCCTTTTGAAATACTGAAATTTCACTGATAGAATAAGAAATCATAAAAAGAAGAAACCACTGACTCAATTAACTTGTTATCGCTTTAAGATTTTTCTTCATTTTTATTCTGCAGTTATGCCATCATTTTACTAGAAATTGCCACAAGAAGTGACCCTTTGGCAGTAAGTAAAGATTAACTATCTGTGGAATTTGCATGGTGACTGATTCTGTTTCTGCTGAAGACACAAACCAAAGTTTGAGTTACTGCAGCTTTGAGTTACTTTTTGAACATGCGCTTTCCTCATGATTTTATGGATGGCAATTCAGTTCCCAAGGAACATGCAATCAAGGTTTCCTCATAGATCTACCAGTTTTCCCTTTCAGAGCTTTCAAGAAGAGCATATGATAAAAATGTAGCTCCAAAACTGCCTTCCTGTTAGTTTTGTGAGGCTTAATGACTAGGTGGATGCAAGGAGAATATATATATATTAATATCTTCCTTTTTCTCTTGCTTCTTCCTTTTCCTGTCATTTACAGGCCCTTTTAGTGGAATTTTGAATAACCTAGTAATAAGAATAACCTAGAAAAGCAAATTAGTTGCTCTCCATAAGGCAAATGTCTGTTTTGCATGTGTTTTTGATCACTGCTAAGTGGAAAACACAAAAAGAATGCACCTTGAAATTGAAAACAGATGGTCTGGATATGTGACCGTGTTCTCTCTGAAATAATTTGCTTAACAAGAGTTGTAACAACAAAGCCTTGAAACTACTATTTTTCCAGTTCTGGCAGTTTGTGATAATAGACTTATATAGTCCTTGTGGTCTGTTAAAAGTTTCCTAATATCTTGCCAGGTATTCATTTGTTTTAAAAGTTATTTATGTCTTATAAACACTGAGAGTAAAGCCTGTCAGCCATGAAAAAGCTTTTAGACAAGGTGACCCATTTTAGACTGGGTTATATATTTTTTTTTTATCCCTTCTTTTCCCTTGTGCTCTTATGTAAAAGAAGCTGACTTGGAAGTGATAGGGAAGATGTTATAAAAGTGATGTTGATAATAGTAATATATTTTCAGTGGCTGGCATGAGAACCCTAACACTTGTTTCAACTTTGTTTTATCCCCTTTTCTCTAGAAAGATGAAATGCATTCAGCTGAATATTCTTGGTGCTCACCTTTGGCAGAATTAATTTTAGGAAAGGTTGAGAATTCTTGCCCTTGTCCCACAGATTATGTCGAGGTGAGTAAAATACAATGGTGTGTACAAAAATTATTGAAGTGAATTTACAACATGTCATGAAGCTTCATGGCAATATTGCCTTTGATAAATATAAATAACTGAAAAATCAAGAAGTACACCTCAAACAAGGCAAAATGATAGTATTTAATATCCTTAATAAAAAACCTGTCATTGTGACAACAAAAGATTCCGTTGTGCCCTCCAGTTGCCAGTGTAATAGATTATGATTTTTTAATATTCAATAATTGATTTTTGTGCAATTTCGTTTTATTATAAAGTGTTAACTTCCATACATATTTTATATTAGTAATATTTAGCTTACTGACAGAGAGCTTTCACATAATTAAGTCTGTCTCAGGCAAATTATGAGTTTGGTTTTTTTCATATGCAACAAATCTTTCTCTTCAGTAGCCTCAATAAAGTACACTCCCTCCTGGTTTAATTAAATCAGAACAAGATGGGGTCATCCTCATTTCAGTTTAAGTGCAATATAATTCACCTTTGCTGGTTTGTAGCAACATAAATGTAAAAAAACCTTCTTCTTAGCAGCACTGATTTTTAATCAGAAGTTAACATTTTTAAGAGGTAGTTTTGCTCTTAATCTTTTGTGAAATAAGTACAGACAAGTCCTCTGAAAACAGTATGTGACTCCTACAGCTTAACACTCTACAGCACAAGACAAGAGCTTAAGCAGTGTTCAGCAGAAGGAACATGTATATCTTATTGATGATTTCCCACTGTAGCATTTTCATTAACTAATATTCTTCATTCAGCAAAAACCTGGAGAACTCCAGAGGCTTCAGAATCGCTCTGACACTTTCCACCAGCTGCAGATAGAGCTTCACATAGCCAGTTGGCACCAAGAAAACAGAAGTATTAACTTAAAATACTGCTTGTGCTTGGAATAATCAAAGGCTGCTTGCTTTTGTCACTCTCTTTCCCTTCTGCAGTTAATTGAAAGGTGCAGAAAAAATAATCCATCCCAAAGGCCTACATTTGAACAAGTCAAGAAAATGTTGTACAAGATGAATCCCATTAGCCCTGTTGACATGATGATGACTCTGGTAAACTTAACTTTTTAGTCCAATCCAATCTGCTACTTTCAATAACTTTATCACCTCTATCCTTCAGGATGGATTTTTTTTTGTCTTATAACCCTTGTTAGGTGAAAAAATCCACAGTTATTTGTTCAGTTCTTTTGGACTGAATGTAGCAGTTCTGCTTGAAACCCAGCTTTCCTTCTCATTCAGATTTTAACTTTCTCAACTTCTTCAGGGCTGAACATTTTCTTTATCTGTCAAATGTTGTTTGCAAACTATATTACCCCTTTCCTGCAGCTCAATGGTCTTATAGTACCAGAGATATTGAATCCCTGCATGCTAAAAATAGCATGTTTATAATTCATTTTGAGCAGAGTATCACAAGCCCATCAGCATAGAAAGAAGATTCCTGCCTACACAGACTATTACCTCACACAGAGGAGGGATGCAAAAAGCAAAGCACAGAATAGCATCACAAGTTTTTCATAGTTTATGAAAGAACATTGTGAGTTTTTGATAAAAGATTGAGACTTAGATACCTTTTGTATTCTTAAGATTTTGTCTGTAGGTTGCTCTCTGCATTTTATTTGGCCCCTAAAGTTTGCATGAAATTTGAAAAGCCTGAAACTGATTTCTGCTCTCTTGTGTGTAAGCAACAACCTCAAGCCTAGATCCTGAATTTACTTAAGGAGAAATCTGATCTTTGGATGTTGTAAAAAAGTGTTAGGTGTCTCAGACCTCTGCTGTTTTTAATCTCTGAATGTTTCCAAAGCAGACTCTTCAAATACTTAAATCCTCTCCAACTAGGCATCTGTTTCAGTAAAAAGATGATTTAAAAAAAAATTTAGAAAATTCTCTGTTATTTAGATGGAGAAATATAACAAACATCTGGAGATATTGGTTTCTGAGAGAACCCAGGATTTAATGCATGAAAAACAGAAGACTGATCGTCTGTTGTATAGTAAGTTATAAAGAAAAAAATATTGGATATTCTTCTCAATAATAATTTTATTTCTGCCTACTTCAAACAAGAAACCTTTGTTAGGTGATTATTTAATAGGAAACATTTAGCTAGCAAAGAAAAAATATACTTGTTTCTTGAAAAGCTGGAAAGATATTTAGCTACTTTCTGTACTTTCCCCCCGCCCCCCCCGCCCCGGAAATCAGTACACTCATCTGAGAGCTGTGGCCCAAAATCTGTGCTCTGACTTTGCCTGTGTGGCAGGCCTTTTACATTGTTACAAATGCTGTGGAATTGTAATTGGTTAGTTCTGACGGCAGTGTATGCTCCAGAATTCTGTAAGAAAAAAAGGCATAAGAGATGGGAATAGCATTTAAGAGAGGGAAAGAAATCAAATGGATGTGATAGTGCAAGATAGGGGGAACAAAGATGATTAAAAAAAAAACCAAAACAAAACAGGGAAGAGATAATAAACAAACCTTACACAGGTAGAAAGCAATAGCAAAGAGTTTGCAAAGAAGGAATTAGTAAAATTCCATATCACACCATTAGAATCTAACCTTACTCTTTCTTGGAATATATAGATATTGGTTTGTTTGGCCTAAAAGTTATAGGCCATGTGAAAAATCTGGATGTGTTATCAGTGAGATTTATTGTGAATTCTCACATAACAACAGAGCAAATTTTGATGCCAAAGTGTGTTTTCACCTTCATAATACTTTGCATTTGTGAACATTTTTTTGTGCCTTTAAACCAACATGTAATCTTTAATGTGTTCTTTTGTCTATGTAAAAAGATGACAATATTTTACTTTCTACAACAGGTATGTTGCCTAAACAAGTAGCAGATGATCTCAGGCAGGGAAAACATGCACAAGCTCAAAGTTACTCAAGCGCCACCATCTTCTTCAGGTAAATAAAAATGAAAGATAGGACTAGAACTGTCTCTTACGAAGAAAGGCTTTTTTCTAGGCTTCCTATTTTTCATTATAATTACTTAAATAAAAAATTATATTACTCTGGAGCTCTAACAAACAGCAGCATGTGTGTTACACATGCATGAATGTATGTTTCATAAGATAGGTCTAAGTTAAGAATCCACCATTTAGGCTGTGTAAAGAAAATTTGTCTATCCTTATTGTCCACATGGATTTACAGTTTTAATTTTTTTATATGTGCAGGAAGTAACTTGTCATAAATGAAGAGATATCAAGTTCCCTTTTCTTCATTTATACATAACCCAAAATTGAAGACTGCTTAGTCTGTTAATGATTAAATTCTACCTGTAAAAGTGCTTTACTGCACTGCTAAGCAAAAAGACTTAGCACAGTCTGTCCTTTTAAAGAGAGGGAGCTTTTGGTAAATTTAAATAAATAAAGACAAAACTATGCAATAAGAATTTTGGCAAGACAATTAGTGAAAAGAGAATGTTGATGTAATTGCATTGAGAAATTTTTACTGTGTGTTTAAGATTATTAATCAGCAATGATTAGGATAGTGGATGATTATGCTGTTTCTACTGTGTTTTAACAGTGACATTGTTGGCTTCACTGAGTTGTCCAGCAGCAGCACGCCATACCAAGTGGTAGATCTCTTGAACAAGCTTTATACCACTTTTGATGAAATCATAGATAACTATGATGTCTATAAGGTGGAGACAATAGGAGATGCCTGTAAGTTCCTTGAGCTGTGGCAGTAATGGGGCATGGAGCATCAAGATAGAGACTCTCTGATGACAAGGAAGAACTGCTGAAGGAGATTTGGAAAGCTTGCCACTGGGAGGACCAAATAAGACAATTAGGAGATGAGTCCTACCAGATCCCTAGCAAACTTTAGGAACATTTTCCTGATTGCCTTTAATCATTTGTACAATTGAGAAGTGTTGTGAATGGGACAAATTAATTGAGTAAAATGTCATTGCTGTTTATTTGGTTCCTATGACTAGTTAGGTCTGACTTTAAGTCTTGGCAGCAGATTAATCCCTGTTGGCAATCTCTGTATCGCAGGAACACAACTAAAAAATTTACCTTCTACATGGGATCATAGATTCCATGCACTAAGCTTTATTATTTGTCTTTTTTTGCAAAGACCATGGCAATCTTCTTTCTCCTAAAACACTGTAGGGGCTTGACTGCCTCTTCTCTTTGAGATTGTAGAAAAATGGCTCTCTATTTGCTACCATGGCAATCTGCTGGGGATAGACTATGATTAAAATTGAGTTCTATAAAACCTAAGGATATCTAACAGGGCTTTTGGATGAGACACACAGAATTCTGTAAGAGATGTGGGGAAAAAAAAAGCCCACTCTTTTTTCTCTGTGGAAGACATTCTTGAGCATAAAATTCCTGAACAAATGTACCCTATAAATCCCTAAAAGACCAGTTTCTTGCCCTACAGAGAAACAGTATCAAAGAATCATAGAGTATCCTGAGTTGGAAGGGATCCACAAGGATCATAGAGTCCAACTCCTGGCCCTGCACAGTGTCATCCTCAGGAGTCATACCACGTGTCTGAGAACGGTGTCCAAGTGCTTCTTGAACTGTGTCAGGACTGGTGCTGTGACCCACACCCTGGGGACTCTGTTCCAGTGCCCAACCACCCTCTGGGTGATGAACCTTTTCCTGATGTCCAACGTAAACCTCCCCTGACACAGCTTCAGGCCATTCCCTTGGGCCCTGTCACAGCCACCACAGAGCAGAGCTCAGTGCCTGCCCCTCCCCTTCCCCTCCCAAGGAAGTTGGAGCTGCAGGGAGCTCTCCCCTCAGTCTCCTCCAGGCTGCACAGACCAAGTGCCCTCAGCCACTCCTCACACGGCTTCCCCTCAAGGCCCTTCCCCATCCTCGTGGCCTCCTTTGGACCCTCTCTGACAGCTCAGTGTCTTTTTTGTGTTGTGGCACCCAAAGTGCCCCCAGCACTGGAGCTGAGGCCGCCCCAGTGCAGAGCAGAGCGGGACAATCCCCTCCCCTGCCCGGCTGTGATGCTGGGCCTGATCCCCCCAGGGCACGGGGGCCCTCCTGGCTGCCAGGGCACTGCTGGCTCATGTTCAGCTTCAACCTGCACCCCCAGGGCCCTTTCCTGCACTATTTCTGCTTTCCAGCCTCTCGTTTCCCAGTCTGTCGGTACCTCCAGGGTTGCCCCATCCCAGGTACAGAATCCAGCACTTGCCCTTGTTGAACTTCATACAGTTGGTGCCTGCCCAGTCCTCTCATTTGTCAAGGTCTCTCTGCAGGGCCTCCCTGCCCTGGAGGGAGTCAACAGCTCCTGCCTGGTTTGTATCATCTGTGAACTTGCTTAGTAACCCTTCCAGTCCTGTGTCCAAGCCATTGATGAGGATGTTGAGGAGCACAGGGCTGAGGATGGTGCCCTGTGGAGCCCCCCTAGTGACAGGTCACCAGTCTGGGGTCACCCCACTCACTGTAACCCTTTGTGCCTGAGCCCTGAGCCAGTTGCTCATCTATCACAGGATGTGTTTAACCAGCTATGTGCTGGACAATTTGTCCAGAAGGATCCTGGGAAAATCAAAATCTTTACTGAAATCCAAAAAGTTTACATTACCTTACTTCCCTTGATCACCTGGCTGGGTTATCCTGCTATAAAAGGAAATCAGATTTGACAATCAGGGCTTCCTGCTCATGAAGCCATGCTGGCTGTGACCAATGACTGTGATGTCCTTCAGGTATTTTTTGTTACCTCCTAGAAAAATCTTCTCCAAAGTTCTGCCGGGCACTGAAGTGAAAATGACAGGCCTGTAATTTGTAGGGTGGTCCCTCTTACCGTTCTTGAAAATTTGGATGACATTTGCTACCTCCCAGTAGACGGGGACCTCTCCAGATTTCCATGACCATTCAAAAAAGCATTTTCAGAGATCTTATAATGACTTAAATTCTTTGAGTCCAGTGGGATGAATCTTATCATGTGCCATAGATTTACAGGGATCAAACTAGAACAGCAAATCCCACATAAATTCAAGGCTTAGTGAGAGTTTGTCATTCTCACAGTCATGGTTGTTCAGCTCGGCACACTGGGACCCCAAGAACCCATCATGGGTTTTTTAAAGCATAGTGCAGGAAGCATAGGAAAATGCCTAGTTGGAGTCATTGCCTTTTTAAATAATATCTGCCCAATGACAAAAGGTACAAACTAAACAGCAACCTTTGTACTGCCTGTTCCACTTTAAACATTCTCAGTGGAGGGGATTGGATGAAATAAATCCTATGTAAATATAACATTTTCATTACTAAAGTAATTCCACACATGAGCCATTGCCCTAGCCTTCATTTGTCTCTGGCTTTCTTTGTTCAGCAGGCACAACTGTGCCTTGGGATATGAAGGAATAGGGCTTCTTTCTTTTTTTTTTTTTCTTTTCTTTCTTTTTTTTATTGTAGGCAGCGTACTTTAGGAAATCTATGTGTAATGCCAAAGGTTTACACTGTTGCATTATTGTGTTAAGATATGGTGGTGTCAGGAGTACCCAAGGAGAATGGGATCCTTCATGCTGGTGAAATTGCAAGCATGGCTTTGGACCTCCTGGATGTCTGCAGGACTTTTAAAATCCCGCACAAGCCCAATACCCTCCTAAAGATAAGAGCAGGAATACATTCAGGTATGTTGAGAAAGCTGCAAAAGAGTCTTCCTTCCAAACGCATCTGTAGTGGCCATTTCCTCTCCATGAACAATAAAGGTAATTTTTTGATATGCAGTGGAACACGACATAGAGGTCATCCCAACAGAATAATTTATTGGATACATGGGATATTGGTACCTCAATTTTGAATACAACATTGGAAACATCCCACAGCCCCTGTGCCTTTGCTGATGTGAGTTAGAACTGACATTCTGTATCTGTTACTTTTCCTTATCAGCTGTTCTCTTTTCAAAAAAGTGAGTTGTTTCTTGACACTATGATGTAGCCTTCACTCTCAGAGCCCTAGCTCCCTGATTTAATCTGATGTATGATTGCAATTCCTTCTTGATAGACAGCCAGAGCTGGACATGTCCTGTGCAGTGGTTTTAAACCACTTTTAAGACAGATTTTTAACCCATGTAAAGACAATACTGACACTCAGACTTTATCTGGTTAATAAATTAGATTTAAGATAGTGTAGGAAGACACAAGGCTGTATGACTGATTATGTGATTTATAAACAAAAAATGTCTTGTTTTCTACTTCTTAACAGGGGCAGTTGTAGCTGGAGTTGTTGGAACCAAAATGCCACGGTACTGTTTATTTGGAGATACTGTGAACACAGCGTCCAGGATGGAATCTACCAGTGAAGGTAATAAGCAATAAACTGCAGATGGGGTTTTAGTCATCCCTGAATTAGTTCTTAAAAGAGGTTAGGCTGAGTTTTGAGTCCTGACCTATTCAAATGATTCTGAATCCTATAAAGAGTTTCTTGATTTCTGGGTCCAGTCTGCCCAGGGAAAAATTATTTGAGTGATATTCTCTACAACTGTTTTTGTAACCAGATCTCTTTATTTCTCTAGTCTCAAAAAGGGATTTTTGTGGCTTTGAAGTTCTCTACCATAAAAAAAAGTAGGAATAAAACAAATTGAGAGGCAAGTGGTAATGTTTACTCTTTCTATTTGTTCCTGGCACTCAGTTGGATTTATGGTAAAAATATTTTCTTTACTCCTCTTTTACTGCTGAAAACTTTCTCTAATGGAGAACACAAGAAACAGTAGGACACCATGGGAGCTGTGTCTGTCTTTAACCACTATAGAAGATTATATATGTGTCCTCTAGAAGAGAGTTTAAACAGCATTTTTGTGGAGGTATTCTCATCGCTACTTCCTAAGAGATAACAGAGCTCCAAGTTTACTTAGCAAGCTTTGTCTTTAGCCAGTACAAACATTTGAACCTCAGATTCTGAAATATTTTAGCTGTTCTACAAGAATGAAAGAAAAAAAAAATGGCAGAGTGATTCAATGTCAAAGAACCCTAATGGCTTGTATCCTTTCATTCATTAAATGAAACTGAGTAGTTTTATGGCTCACATTGCAATGCATTTAAATTAAATTTGTAGAATCTTTCATTGCACTAGGTAATAATTTCATGATAAAAACTAATTTTTAATTTTATGGTAAAAACTAATGCTTTCAACATCTATCATGATCCACTAAAAACAAGACAGAAAGGCAGAGGAATGGTCCTAAATGATGGATTTGAAAGTTTTGAAAGGATTTGAGATTTACTAGCATCCATTCTTTCCCACCATTTTTATTTTTCCAAAGCAAATGCTAATCTGGATGGAACACATATAACTTCATTTTCTTTCTGTCAGTCTCCCAGATAACTCCTTTCATGCTCCTTGTGTCATCTTATCTGAACTCCTTTAAAACTAATAGCTTCAAAATCTGCTTCCACCATTCACAGGTTATCTTTTGTTCTGTGTGCCAGTCTCTTTCTCAGATTGACTTAGAAATAAAGAGCATTTATCTTTCAAGCTTTTATTTTTTCTCCCTCTTTTTCTTGCTACATGCATCTGAGGACCTCAAATTATGTTAACTTTTAACCCTTAGATGATTGCTTTAAAATAGATTAATTACTAGCAATGTGCGTTAAAAATGCTATCACCTGGAATCTGAGTGCTAGCGTCTTGTTCTCAAGCAAGAGGACAAATTGAAATATGAAGTATCTACTCCAAAGAATATTTCTGAGATACGTATCTATATATGTTGAAACATGTATCTCCCTATCTGCTGAACAGGCAGTGTTTAAACAAATAGAAGTGGACATTATAGAACTGTCACTGTCTGATATAAAAAAAAAATCAGTTAGACAATCTTAGTCAGTCCTGCTATCATCTGGGATGATTTTTAAACAAAGAAGCATAATGATTGGCTCTGCATCACAGAATGTTACAGGTGAAAAAAAACCTTTTAAATTTTTTTTTTTAAATCTTGGCAAAATTTTGCTTACTAACAAAAGTAGAATTTCTTCTATCTGTCCTCCTTCTTGGCCCTTCCTCCATCATTTTCAAAAGGCAAGATAGGTGAGCTTTATGTGGTTTATATGAAGATAAAATTTCAACTAAGGAAAAATCACATTGTTAAAAAATTGTGGAATTATGTTAATATCGTCTCTTCCAACTGTCTTAATGTACAAGTTTGGAGTCAGAGCAAGAATGGCTGTTTCTTTAATGTTTAGACTTTGCTTAAAGCTAAATGTGCAAAGAAAGCACAGGCTCTTTATTGACCAGAAGGAGACTGGGTGTGGTTTTCTTCACCAGATGAAAAGGATGCATATCAGTAGCACAGATAGACAACTGATATATCTAATATTATTACATGCAGAATGTGAAGAGTAGTGTTTGTTGACAGCCCCATATTTGTCCTGAGATGCTCTCACAAACAGGCCAGAATATTGGAGCTTGTGTGCAAACATTTTGAATAACAAATTACAAGGAATGAAAGCAAAGACTTGAAAAAAAAACCCAAGGGGGAGTTCATTAATGAGTCTTGAAATTTTTGACACACTTTAGGAGATGGACCTGTCTTAAATGTATAAATTGTTTGCTAATTATCTTTCCAGCTCTTAAAATACAGTGCAGTTCAAGTGCATACCAGCTGTTGGAGCAGATTGGAGAGTATGTGTTTGTATGCCGTGGGAATTTACAAGTCAAGGTGTGTATGCAACATTTATACTCAGCTTTTCAGAGAGGAGAGTGTGAAAGTACTCTGGAGTCGCTGAATTTTAACCCATGCAGTCCCCTATATCTTCTGGTCGTCTATATCTCACAGTGCTTTGGTTAGACTAATTCCCGTACCTAAAGAGAGCATGATCACATTTTAAGCCAGGCCCAATTCCATAGACTTGTTCATGGGACAAACCTGGTAAGTCAGAGACAAAGGGTTTAGTCAAGCTTGGAAGTCTTGCATGGCACATTCACTGTCACAACTGCTTGAAATCAAAAAGGGTCCTCCAGAGACATCACAAATTATCATATGAGTTCCACAAGAGAATTAACATACTTGTGGACCTAGTTCTGGATGGGGCTTCAAAGAACTGTTTTAAATGTTACTACTGCTATTATCTTTTAAGGAAAGGTTTTATACCTCATTTTTCCTCTATGTACAGTGGCTAACAAGCACACATTTCTCCTTTTGGGACTTGTTTTGCATTGCAGTGAGAAAATTATTTCATAAATGACAGATAGTGTTATAACCTCACAACTAATATTCTTTCTTAGGGGAAAGGAGACATGGTCACATACTGGCTTGAAGGTAAGAAAGCCTCTGTCACCCAGAAGGCAGTCAGCAGCACTTCTGTGACTCCTCAAGATACCAACAGAGTTTCATATAGTCCGATACCAGGTGTCCTTCCCAGGGATCCTCGCTGAAGTTCTGCTTCCTAGTCACTTATTAACTCCAATATCCCTTCTGCTTTCAGTCTGTTAGGTCATCCTACTGAATTAGAAAATTAGAAAAGAGATGATACACCCCTTTGGCCTTGTGAATGTATTAGCTCAGGCTTTATTTACAGGTGTTCCTCCCAGCAGTGGCACTGAAAATATAAAGAATGCAGAAAGTCATCTTAAGGAATAATACATAGAAATGGCCCATCAGCTACCAGGGCAGAAGGTAGCTCCCAGTGTTAGTTCTTGATTTGGTTTTGATGGGAAATCCTCAGCCAGCAGCTACCATGACTTCAAAATCAGCTGGTTCCAGACTGTGAGGTGCTTCCACAGGAAAGGAGACAGTGTAGTGTTGCTGTTTAGTGGTATCATAAACCCAGTGGGCATGGTTGGTTTTCTGCTGTGAAAGGGGAAAGTGAGGTGTGTATTGTGTGAGGAAGGGAGATCCATAAAAAGAAGAGGATGAAGCAGAAAAATTATAGTGGATACAAATTGTAACAAGAATTAGTACTCCCACTTCCATTTCATCTCCATTGTATGGAGCATAGAAAGAAGAATTAAGAAGGTTTGCTGTGTTTTCATACAACCAGTTCCTAGTGACAACTGCCATCTTGTTGCAGGGACCTGAAAATCTTGGGAGAGAAATGCAAGACATTGTATGCTGTTGCTGAACAGCTGCTCTTGTCTTTGGCTGCTCTGGGTTTTCTCTGAAAAACAGCTCCTAACATTAGCTGATGTTGTTGCTTTGACAAAAGTGGCAGTAGACCTACTACTGCTGGATAGCTGTCTGTCAATGAAATCAGGCAGCCCTCTGAGTCACTGTGTAATTTAGGACACGGTTTAGGAAAGGTCATTCCTGAGCCAGCATTTCCTGTAAAGAGAGAACCATCACTACAAGTGGAGTAATCTCTAGATGAGCAGGATTCTGTGAGCATTGCTGGTGTTGGCTTTCTTTAAAGACTTACCTTTTGGGGCTAATCTGCTTTGAAGAGTTTAACCTGATCCAGTTCAACTGATTAACAACCTAACAGAATAAATGAAACTGAGAGACAGAGGATATCAAGAGTCAAAGCATTTCTGCAATAATGTGAGCTAGACTGGATAAAGCTAATTGGGAGGAGATGAAAAGGAGGGACTTTGAGTGACATAGCAGCCCTTCTACCTCTTCTGCTCCCTTACCCTCCAGTCTGTCCCTGATCCTACATACAAGTACAAAAACATGCATGTAGTTGCAATTTTTCTGGTATAAATTTATGTAGTTTAACCAAACAGCTGACTACTTGTTCCTGTTCCTATGTAGCTACAACTTTTAAGTACGCAGTGTGTGATAGTGATAGGAGTGGCACACTACAGTCTTTCATCTTCTGTGAGAAGTAAATGCGGCAGTAATTATAGATTTTTCACAGATGCCTAAGAGAGGAAAGTTAAATACTTTATTATCCTTACCATATCATGGGAGATTTTTTTGAACTACACCGAAAAGATGTGTAATATTCTGAGTGAAAGTATGTCTCAGAACTCTGTGAAACTGTATCTGCAACTTGAAAGGAAAAAGAATCGCAGCAAGGGTCATAGACATAGCTGACTTTGGCACATGATATCCCCACATAAAGTCCAGCCAAATTGTTTAAAATAAAAATTTTTAGTTAGTTTGCCATTTTTTCTAAGCTTAAAAATTCTGTTGTCTTTAAAAAAAAATTCATATTGGAAGGTATAATGCAATTATTGATTTTGTAATCTTAGCAGAATAAACCTTTCAGTTATCAGTAGCCCAGAGATACCCTTTCATACAACCATTTCCTTTAACCAAATGTGATCTAGAAATTATGAAACTCTCTGCTCTATTATAGTGCTTCATGATGTGTTATTATCTTAATGAGTTTGCCTTTGTTTACATTTTTTATTAAAACCTGCATATCCTTGTCAAGTGTGAATGTGAAAGCATCTGCTTTGTCCATAGTATTTCAGTTTTAACTCTTCCGCTTTATTTTAATGTTGTCTATAGAATTAAAAGATTTTTTTAAAGTGTCTTATGAGTTTAAAATCTTCTAAATAAAAATGAGTGATGAGTGACCAACGGCAAGCTTGCTGGATTGACAGCTTTAACCGCTGACAAGTCCTTGGGTACTATTCAAGTTCTGCTGAAGACAGCAGAGACTCTTGCTGACTTCAGGAGGCTTAGAGCCTGGTGGTTTTCTATAAAAGAGGTACAGCCTGAAGAGTGCCTTGGTCAGCCTACCCCACTTTCATTGTTACTTCCTGATCCTCTCCTCGAACAGAGCACCTCGGGAATGAGAATTATTTTCTACGGACTGTTGAATCTGTCTCATATTTCCTGCAACTTCAAGAAATAGTCCTTATAATGTCAGCTTGTCTGATGACTGTGATGATATGACTGGCTTCAGAAGGCAGAAGTACAGTAGTGAACATTACAGATACAAACAGAAGTGTCCTCAGTCAACTGACAAGTATTTTAAAATTAATCTAAAGCATTTTGACAGATGTAGTCAATGACAACAGCCATATTTCAGATGCAGGAAAGCATTTACCAGCTGGTAAAGCTAAAGTATGATAACCAGCACAGTGCTCATCTGTGAGATGCTTTAAATCCACAGAGATTCACATCCCAGATTTGGAGTTGGGTCAGCTAATCTATCAAGCATTCTTTTCTAAAATGGCACTATATACTAGGACTATGTGGTCTGTTCTTCCTTTTCTTGATGATTTTATCTATGCCAGAAAATGGGAAAGCAATTGCAATGATAGAGCTGAAGAAGTGAAGGTGATATATACTTTATAGATCACTTCACACAGTGGCCATTCATTTTCTAGTCATGCAAGATAATACAGAGGATACTAGGACTCTATTCACGATGTGGTGATTTTATGGAAGGATTGTGCATTCTGATTATTGTTTATTTCAGCTCCATCTACCTGGCAGTAAGAATGCGGGCAGGAACATTAAAAAAAAATCACACAACACAAGAACTGACTTATGAAAGTCTTTTATTAGATTGATAAACCTTCACTATATTGTTTCAACTTGAATATTGAGGAACAGACTGAATAATCACAATATTTTTAAAAAATCACAACAAGTAAAGCCAAAAATTCATTAATGTATTTCCAAGTGTAAAACTTCCTAGGTTTTATCCAAACCATGGGCATTGGAAAAAGACTAGGTTTTGCCACCACAAAGTTATTCTTTATCCCCTAGATTAGGTAGCAAACATATCTTTCTTAGTTTGTTATTGGTGTGCGTGGGGAGTCTCCAGTTCCAAAGTTCTCTTTTTTTGCAAACAGAAAAGTTATCTGCTTCCTTATACAGCTAATTAGCTAAATGAAAGAAATTAATTTGTTTAAATAAAAGTGAGGTGAAATCAAGTGTCCTTTGCAAACAAGGCATGGGCATAAAATGAGTGTTGAGCCTGACTGCAGTCAAAGGATGCAGTGTTTCTTTAAGATCAATGTCTGATTAGTATGAGATTTCCTCAGCTTGTAGAACATCTCTTCCACCTACTCAGACCCCTAAAAATTACTAATAGCCCTTCCATCTGAACTGGCCTCAAAAGTAGAAATCTTTGGTTTTTTTAAGTGTCTTTCTGGGGCTGTCTTTTCAAACCTGTAAAAAGACAAGGCTATGCAAGATTGTTCTGATTATTCTCCAGCTGAGTACCATCTGCTTTTCAGCTAATGAGCACTTTGTCCTCCTAATTTCTCTCCTAATTCTTCCCTACTTCAGTATAAAACATTGCATTGTACATTTTTTTAACATTCTAAATTGGAATTCAAAGATAAAATATTTTGCAATAAAATGTTCTCTCCAAATAAAATATGGGAAAATTGCCTTTCCTCCTAATGTAAATTTTGGTTTAAATTGAAATGCACTTTCAGATGTAGAGATATAAAACAACCACAGTTTGAAATGTGACAGAGTGAGTGTTCAGAATTTTTTTGTGTGGGAACCCTAATGACTGAAACCTTCCAAGGAACACCCATGAGTCTGTCTACGTGATGTTATTTAATGTCCCACAGCATAGTAACCACAGTCCCTGTTTCACACAGGGAAACAACCTACCCCACCTTCTTATTTATACACCATCTTTCCACTGTACTATGTCTTAAACATATCTCCAATCCTTTTTGAAACTAAATTTCTAACACTGGATTCAACAGTTTTCATACAGCACAGTTTTCATACTCCACTAAAATGTGGAGCTTTGACCTGGAAGCTCCACATGAAGTGTATAGTGTTACACCTTTGTGCAATTCGCCTTGGATTTCAACAGCAACAAAATAAGTACTTCCTACCAGTGAGTGCCAAATATGAAGCTTATGTGGGAGCATCCTTATGTTCATGACTGTGCACAATTGCTGATTATTACTTCATTTCATACTAAAATACAGTGGTGTGAAAATAAGTGTTTTGATGAGTTCTAAAATCAGATCCCCACTATATGGTATTTTTTTTTCCTGTAGTTCTTGTATTGTGCCTTCAGGCAGGAAAACACTCTTTGTCCTTATCTGAGGAGCCATCTGGTAAGCTACCAAAGATACAATACACACATGGAACTGCCCTAAACATACTGCTTTTGTGGCCAGAAATCAACACAATTAACCTGAAAAAATAATGAAATAGTGTGTGTGATGCCTTTTTGGCCTCTTTTGCTTTTATGAAGACTTCTGTTCTACTCTCACTAGAACATGTGAGAGTTCAGATCCAAATTTTCCAAGTGTTTAACCCTTTTATACTCCCGGATGTGTGAAAGGGACACTTTAGGTTGAAAAAAATTCTAGAAATGCATCTTTCAGAATTGACTAAATGTTCAGGGCTTTTACCAACAGTTTGGGGACACGCTGAATGCAAAGCACTGGAAAAATTCCTACTTCAATTGCCAGGATTTCACAAGGGCCATACTGAAACACAGACATGGAGTATCTTAACTCTGTTGGAAGAACTGTGTCTTCTTAAAGAGCCACAACAGAGTTGTTCTTAGAGGAAATTTTTTCTCCCCAAGAACAGAAGGAATTTTAAATTGCAGCAATAGACTTGAGGCAGAAAAGCTGGGTAAGGTGTCAGAAAAATGCCTCTGAGGAGATCTCAAATTACTATGTTGCTATGATTGTTCATTCTGTTACCTGCCCTTGCAGACAAATGTATAGCATATATACACACACCCATCCAGGATGCAGTTTGTAATGTAAAAACATTAAGCGTGAACACTTCTGTGTATCTGACACAAGATAATCCATGCAACTGTTCTGAACACAAAGTACACAAAGATTTAAAAACTAATGAAAGCTGAATCTCCATGTTTGGTAAAGACATAGAGGGTCTGGAATTCTAGCACTGATAGGACTGCTAAATTTAAGGTAATGCTTACCCATTGAAGTTTGCCTGGGTGCACGGAAAGTGACTTCTCAGTCCACTCTCTCTGTGGTTTCTAGACATAAAAGAGCTCATACCACCATAAAAGGAACAAACCCACCAACAGTTCTCCCTGTAGGGATTGCATGTTCAGACAGGCTGCAGAGTGGAAACGGGCTCAGCGTGAGCTGCTTTGCAGCTGATGCCCCATGCCGTGCGTCAAGAGAACACCTCTAGCCTACATATTAGGAAACTCCTCTACAAGTTTTAATACAATTTATATTAGAAGCATAGGCAGAAACCTTTCTGGACTCAAGCATTTCTTATGCCATGGCTTTACTGGCAACATGCGGAGAGTCAAGGTCCTGTGTGCTGATTGTGCTCTGCAAGTAAATAGGTTAGTCCCTACACACATAAGAAAATCAGGCTGGCAGTGCTTAGTGGCCTGATAGTCATCCCTCTCTAACCCATGGCAAAATCCCAAGCTTGTGCTGCAAGAACTGACAATATCATTGAATGTCTCAATATAGCAGCTTAGGTTGGATGGATTATGTAGAGTCAAATTCTACCACCCTGGCCAAATGCAGGGGCTCACTCTGCAAAGTCTGGTATGTAGCAGCAGATATGGTGAGAGGGGTTCACAGTGGCTGTTACTCCGGCAATTACAACATAGTGAACAGTCACTGGAGCCAGGACTGCAGAGAGTTTGGGTCAGAGGGGGAGGAACTGCCTCTGCACGAGTATGACATTTCTGCAGAATGCAGATAAAGAATACCATACCGGTCCAGAGGGACACATGCTCTGAGCACACTCACCTCTTGCTTATTCAGTTCCAGGCCAAAAGGACCAGCTATTGTGTTGCACTCAGGAGGACAAAGTGCACGCTGATTAAAACTTCAAATTGTCTTTTGAAGACTTTGCAGTGATCAGCTGCTATGGCTGTAAAAATGCTACTTGTGACAACAGAAATTTAAACAGAGCAAGCAACACAAAAATTGCCTTTTGCTTATCTGCATATCACATTGTCTCTTAAAAGAAGATAAACTACACTGTAGCACTATGATAAATGTTATTCCAAAAATAAAGTTTATATATCTAAGGAAACGTCTCTTAATGTCCAAATTACTGTTTTTCATTAAATGCTTTATACACCCTGCCACCCATACTTTAGGACCAAGCAATATATGGTCCACAAGACATTTATCCCCAAGAAATTTATCCCCCAAACTGAGCTCCCCTACAACGTCATGCATTGTTTAGAAGAGAGCATTGAAGAGAGACTTTGACCCGGAGATTTTTAAAGTAGCAAGAACAGAAAGAAGCTCTCATCTCTGGTCACGGCTTGGAATCACACCCCAGGCTGGTGTGTCCTGAAGCCAAATTCAGACTAGAAGCTGCCTCTGAAAAGCCAAGTGATTATTCCTGCTTGTTCTCAGATCAGCACTGGTACAAGTTCTAGTGTCCACGTGAGCTGAATGAAAATAAAGTCCCAGGTGCTCTCTGATATGGTCGTGTTATCTCTATAAAATTTTTTAATATGTTGTCATGATATCAGTGATCAAATATGCATTAGATTTCTACTGGCAAAACAATAAAAAAGGCACTTTATAAAAAAAAAATCCAAACCAACAGAACCAAAAAACCCCCAAAACAACAAAAATTAACAAAAACCAAATCATAACACTTTAACTAACTTCCCTAACAAACAAAAAAATCTAAACCCCTTTAATTTTTAATATTTAAAATTTCATATTTTTAAAATGGCTAAATAAATGAATTTCCATTTAATTCTCTATTAAACTAGCAGAAAAAAA
>VYXF01000715.1:0-13826 GCA_013397295.1 Polioptila caerulea | reverse complement strand
TCTTATTTTAGGTTTCAACTAAACTTGATTTTTCCCCCTCATTGCAAAATTAAACAAATATGGGGGAAAAACCCATTTTCTTTTTAGTTTGGATGTGCGAAAACTGAAGACAATTAAGTGAGTATTTCTTGAATTTCAGATCTTCATAAGATCTACTTGCTGTTGCAGATTCTGTGATTTTACTGGTTTTATTTGTTCTACCATCAGACAGATTTCCTACTTTTATGTTACTAACTTTTTTGTTTCATGGACCAGATTTAGGCCACAAAATAATTTCAAATTTTCACCTCTTCCAAAATGACATGACTTTTCTCTGATATTCACACATGGAAGACACCAGGCAAACAATGTAAGATAAAAAAAATGAAAAAGCCTTGAAACTATAGTCTAATCTTTGCATGGCTGCGAACGTAAACGGCAACAGTTGATTGTAAGTGTAACTAAAAGGTTGAGGTGTCCATGGATTATTCTGAAAAGCTTGAGAGATTTTTTTTTTAATATTAAAAATGGTCCTATATAAAGGTTTAATAAAAAGCAAAGTCAAGCACTCCTTACTTTGATGTATTCATGGTTCAGTATTTGAATATACTTTGGAAATGTCCCAAGGGTGTCTCCTTTTTCATTCATGATTGTTTAGGTCTGAGCCAGGATACTTTTGCTTCAAAAGTTTTTAAAATGATGATAATTAAGAGAGAAATTAAAAAGGGCCATATTTTTGCTTGGGAGTCCATGGTGGTGGATTTTTAGAAGACAGTTAAAACAACTGGAGTAAGCTCAAATCAGTGCATGTCCATATGGGACAGATAAGTAAATTGTTGGCTTTGATAAGCTGTTGGAATAGACGCCAATCATGGTGGAATGGGATTGGAAGTAGTGTTCTTATCCTCTGAAATTTTGATATTTTGCAAAAAAATCTCAAATAAAATGGAGATGGAAAACATCAAATATTGTATTTGGTCAACCAAAATGTTCAAACCAGTAAAATTTTACACTGAAAAGGGCAGAGTTTTTCAACACCATTAAAATAGTATTTTGATATCTTCAAAATGTTTTCCCACATTTTGTCGAAATTAGAAATGTTCAGAACTGATCTTTTTCTCCCTGAAACATTGATTTTTGGTTAATGAATGTGCATTTGTTAAAAAAAAAAGTTTCCTAAATTCCTACTAGCCAGTGCTTTTTTAAATTCTCATTTTGAGGATGTTTATGATGCTAATATAAAGAGACAGCTTGTCTCAATTTAAGTTTTCTTTCTTGGCATTCTCATTGACTTTCTCAGTAAAAGCAAGGGTTTACAATGAAAACTATATCCTTCTCTTGAATTTTGTGTACCTACTGTTCTTATTCCATTTTCAAACAGAAGTCCAAACTAAGACCTTTTCTGTTTTGTAAGACAGCAATCATTGAGCAGATATACAACTTTACTTACCCCTACGTTTCAAGACACAATAAAGCTTTAATTCCCATAAGCTAAATCAGGACATGACATAGCTCATATGGGTGCAATTTTTGCCTTCTCCAATCTTCCCTTGGTTCTCTCTGTCATCCTTTTTCAATTCAGTCAAGTTGTGTGTTGGATCTTGCTGCTTCCTGGGTTCCTAGGCTTTGAAGCCTTACTGTCCTCCAGTTCCTGGCTCTGCTGTACTCATCCTCAAACCTTTGCTGATCATACTCTCTGTATGATACTTCCCTGGGGCTTCAGACTGCCTATTGATATTTTCTCTTTCAGATCCTCGTCTCAGTTTCAGCTGTATTTCTCTGAAGCTTGAATTCATTCAGGGCTAAGTTGCTCAAACTCAAAGATTTTAGAGTTGTGAGGAATTAGAATCTTCTTAGATTAGACTAGTCATGTAAAACATAATACTCAAAGTGTAAGGAAAGCAAATCACAACAAAAATTACATTCCCTCCTAGCTCCCCTCCAACAGAAGCATGATAGCTTTGCAGCATCATCTAGCTAAGGAATATATACGAGAACTAGGCTTCCAAAAAATAGTAAGACTCAGATCAGCAAATGACATTAGACATGGGAAATAACAGGGACGATGAAGCATACGCTTCCAAAGTGTTAGCACTTTCATGGTGATTCTAACAGGCAAATAACCCCGGAGAGAGTGTGCTGTAAGCATAATGCAAAGCTCATGTAGGACTAATGCACTAAAATATTGGCTTCCTATGCCCAGAACTGCACAAGGCAAGCACTGTGCTTATTGCCTCTGTAACTCATAGAAGTTTGTGAG
Source organism: Polioptila caerulea (assembly GCA_013397295.1). Taxonomy (NCBI): domain Eukaryota; kingdom Metazoa; phylum Chordata; class Aves; order Passeriformes; family Certhiidae; genus Polioptila; species Polioptila caerulea. The sequence continues at coordinate 11,587 of VYXF01000715.1, read as the reverse complement.
ATTGCCAGCACAAACAGCAACACAGGAAAAGCTAGGTGTACACAAGGAACTCTTGGTGTACATCCAAACAAAAGAAAGAATCCAGGGCGAAGAAGCATGCATGTTAATAATCTTGCCAGAAATCCTTTCTTCAAGGCTAATAGTTCAGTAACCTCCTTTGATGTATGACTTGAATATATCACAGCATCTGTATGCCTCCAGCACCTCCCTTAATGCATGACTACAGCCAGAATTAATTAGTAAGCAGAAGTGGGAAGGAGCAAATGACCCTGTATGATGCCGATCAGTTTGTTGCTACTGCTAGTGCAGCACTACCAATAATTTAAGCAGAATTTTAATAAAGCACACAAAGTGGCTGGTTCCCAGCAGCCAAGAATCAGTGGTAGACTTCACACTCTATAGCCTTTAAATATTCATCTCTGTGAACAACAAAAACCAGAGATGCCTAAGGTGCTGGACAAATCCCTTGACCTGTTCAGACAAGAGATGAATGTCCATTTGATTAATTCTTCTATTTACCTGTCAGTTTTATTACTCCAAATCTAATTAGTTTTGTTTGCACTGAGGGATAACACTATCTTGCAAGTGAGCACATCAGCAAAACAGGGAATTCAGCTGGGCTTAATCTAAAAGATTTCAAGGGAGAAGTTGGATTCCATTTGCACTGCTAGAATTAGTGAAAGCCAAAGTGTAACAAACTTTGCTCATGCTTGGCTATAAGGTCTGTAACCATGAACTGTGATCTGAAATCAATCAAAATTCTCAGCTCCTGTTGTGTTTTTTGCCTGTAAAAGGGACATAACAGGGAATTTGGTTGACTATTGTGTGAGAGAAAAAAATTCCTCTTTGCAGTTTTATGGTTTTCCTATTCTGAGGACAACAGAAATTTACCTAACATAGAGAAAACATAGTTGGAAGGGAAAAGCAACTTTTCTTTATGTACAATCTTGCCATTAAAATTGCAACAGCCTCTGATGTCTTTTATGAGGACATTAAGTATTTCCTTCAACAGTTCCTTTTCTGTTAAAACCTTTTGTTTCTTCATCCATGCTACCCCATTGTGCCCATTAAGAAAAAGCATGAAACCTCTCTTTCTTCACTCCCTTTCTTAAGGCTTAAGTTTGTTATGATCTTAGCCAGAGATAGCCTGCTGACCATAGAAAGACCAGTGGTGGTTCTTCCATTTTTACTCCTTTTCTGCACATGTTCCCCTTGATTATAATCTTAATTAAAGCCAAAGAATTCTTGAATTCTAGGAAGCAGGTAGCTATCATACCCCACTGCTATTTGTCACAGTATATTGCTGTCTACTGTTTGCCTCAATTTCTTTGAAGAGAAAGATTTCCTATTCTGACATTATAATAAATACAAAGGAAACCCAGTCCAACTGTAGCCTTTGAATAGTATTGCAAATAACAGCAACAATCACTCCTAACAATTATATAAAGTATTACTTTCATGCCTAGGAAAAAATTCCCAATCTTCTATTCTGCCTTATGTGATCAGCAAGATTGTAACGTATAACATTTATATTTATAGAAGTGCAATCACCACTATGTAAAGATGAGAGAGAGGACAATTAAATAGTCTTAAACTTAGTTTTCCAAGTCCAAAGACTAAGGAAAAACCATTTGAGGTCAAAACTATCGTTGAAGCAATAAAACTAATTCCCCAGGCTAAGCCTAGTGACTTATTTCATTGGGGTTATATTAGGGTGAGTTTGGCCCATTATTTTTTAATTTCCTTTGAATGTGTCTCTGCCTAGTGACCTATCCCGATAAAAATAATGGACTCTCATGAACTCCTCAGTCAGCAGCAACACCAAGGTACTGCTAAGAAGTGTCTACTGGTGAAGCTGCATCTCTCCATCTCTATGCACACAAAAACATATAGGCAAAATGTTGATACTCCCCCAGAGGGAATATCACACAAGAAAGAGAAGAGACTGGCCAGAGAGCAGTATTGTAATCCCATGGCCCCTAGTGATATTGCCCTGGAGCTACCCTGGAGCTGCCGTGGTGCACAGCCAGGTTAATTGTCTCACCAAGATGGACTTTCCCTCCCACTTTCCTTGGTCCCACGCCCTTCAGAACTGGAGTCATCCACCAGTGTTTTCTAGCACTGTAGATTTAAAAGACATATTTATCTGTGCTCCCTCCGGAGCTCAAATCAGTCTCCTCATTGAGCCTATCCCACTGTTTGCTACTTGATGCAAAGTGGGAGAATGCTTATAAGGGAATCTCACCAACACCTCCAATGAAAAGCACCGTGTGGATTAGTTCTCTCAAAATTTGTTTGTGAGAAACAATGGGAAAAGCTTGGAGCTGGAAACAGCAAGGCTTAGGAAAGCATCAACCCTAGTCAGAACTTGTACATGATCATTTCTGAGATCTCTGGGTTTTGATTTTGCTTCTCTTGTGTTGGGTCTCTTGAGCATGCCTGAGCCAAGGCATGGCTGATCTTTAAACTTAGTATTTTGTTGCATTTTGCCGTGAAATGCTCTCTAGACCTGTCAGAACACAAAACAGTCTCCCTTCATTTTTCCTACAAATTACAGGAGAAAAAGCAATGTAGTGTTTTCGCCTGGGATTGCAGCAAAAGGGACACAGTAGAATACCACTGTACTGATTCCTCATTGGAATTTCTGTTGGCAAAATAAGAGACAATGTCTTGCTGTACACGTGCCACAGATGCTAGACATGTGAAACCAAAACAAGAATGGTTGTTTTGTTCCACCAAAACAGAATTCCTGGTTCCTCACGTCTCTGGAATGCTCTTCTGATGGTGCAGGTGTTCAAAAATTTGAAATCCTGTAGGCCCAAACAAGACTGGACATTTTTTTCTCTGAATGCAAAGTTTCATACTGGTAAAAAGGAGATATATAAATATGATTTTAGTGTTAAGAAGACTAAAGAGATTTAATATGTGGGGCTGTGAAACATGGATAGCCATTTCTTTTTAGAAACAGAGCAGTTTATTCAACAATTTATTTCTTCTAGTGTCAATCTAGGTGATCACTGAGATTAATTTAATGAAACTTCCATAGCACCTTGGTCAGGCAGGAGCTGAGCAACAGTTCAGGCCCTTGAGGCAGCTGTCACGGGAGCTGGCTGGGATCAGGCACCTTCAGTTTCTGTTCAAGTTTTCATCTGATTTCAATACTGACCTGACACAGTGCTGTGAAATGAGGATGCTGAGCCTACCCAGCCAGGCTGCTGTAGGGACACACCAGCCAGCAGGGAGACTGCTCTGAGACCGTACTGTGTGCCTGTGGGTACAGGGAATTCCAAACTTAGTTAAGAAGCACACTGAGACCAGTTCTAGCATTGCCTGTGTGATTCCAGCCTTACTGTGCAACTTACGCAGGAATACGGCATCTGTATGCATTCAAATGCCTGAGATCATCCCTGAGCTAGCTGGGCTGCAGGGCCATCACTCCTGGCAAATCCTATTTTAGAGGGTCACTCTTGAAATCATCCTTTAGAGATTACTTCACCCCAGTACTCAAATTCACACTTCTTTTTCTTCTTCTCACATGTCTTTTCCATTTCTATTCTCTGTTTCCATTGCTGATGGAAGGACTGAATCTCTTCATGTTGGCAATTTTGGCCCCCTTGAAGTTCATGAGTTATGTAATTATATTGTGGTTAGGGCTACAGGAGCCAGTGAATGCTATTACATGACTATAATACACAGTTACCAGTACCTAACTGAATGCTTTTTAATGTATTAGCATAAAATTTGGGAGCCAGAAGTGATATATTTACTATCAGCCTCTCTCTCTTTTGTCACTGGTGTGGAATGAATATAAAACTGAACAGGGGAAAGTGTAGTAGCTGATACCTATTCCAGATGTTCTGCTAAAAGGTGCTGTTTATGGGACGATATGATTAGGAACAGTCCTGACCTAATACCGAAAGGATTACACTAACTGTACCTTACACACACATACACTCACGTATATGCATACATATTCCCACCAGCAATGTGAGAATTCTACAAGTCTGGAGGGGAAAATGTGAAAAACAATGCATCAGTGAAAATGGAATAGTAAAAATATCTCTCAAGTTTAAAGCAGAAATGTAAAGGGTTGGGCTCTCTCGCTAAATACCTCAAATAACCAGAAGAACACTTGGCAATCTGTGATTCCGTGATTCTTACCTCTTACCAAAATTCATGGAGAGAAGATCTGAACCTCAACTTCAGTTTGGTTCAGTCTAAAGGTCAGAAAAAATTATAGGTTATCTGAAAATTTCTATCCAATCAAGAAAACCGCATTAGATATTGCAAATCTTCTGAACTTGATCCTTTGTTGGTGATTGGATGTCCTCAATTCTAATATCAAGTGAAAAAAAAACCAAAAACTGAGAGAAAAAAATGGAAGCAAAGATAAACATTGTCCATCCCTGAGTCATATTTGCTCAACTTCTAGGTCAGTTCAAGACTGAGTGGAATATGAAGAATGCAAACATAATTAAAATTTCATCATCATTTTTTTTAACAGATAAGGGCCAAATGAAACTATTTAAAGATTATAGTGAAAAAGTTAAAGAAAACTCTGATAAAACCTTGACAAAGCAGTCAGGGGCAGGTGGCCTCTTCACTTTCATTTGCCACACTTCCATACCCTTATTAGATATATGAGAACAAAAGTGTGCCTGATGCTTTACAGCCACGTAGGAAGATGCTGTCGCTCACTGAAATTTCACTTAGACTCCTGAGGGTAATGGGACTCCATGTGTGTCTGGGCTGCCTGCACTGTGCTCATTAAAGATCACATTCTTTCCTGAACAGCTTGTACCTATTCACATGTCATAGGATACTCTTCCAATTACCCTGGAATGAAACAATGTTGGGAGATGAACAGTTTCAAACCAAGGGTTTGGAGATAAGATAGGAATATGTGTTTCAGATAAATCCTCGTGTATTAAAGAGCGTGTTTGTTTTAATGACAACTTGAATACTGCATCACCTTCCCTAATAGGGAAGCAATTAAACCTTCAGATATGCCAATTAGCTACTGATGGGCTGATTTCCTGTTTGTTAGTGTACCATTAGGGAATCATATGGCTCTGGAAAATTTCAAGACTACTGTCTGCGGCTTTTTGCACTTCAGGGACATTTCTTGCAGACATTAAACCCCTGCTTGATTCCTCATCATTAAATATCAGCTGAAGTCTGGGAGCAGAGGAGAACTTCAGGTTTGAAACCAGCAGAACTGCAGAAAGTGAACTGCTACCTCATTATGATCATGGAGTCAATAAAGTCACCTGATGGCAGATTTAGAGGAACTCATTAGGAGATGGAATTTGGTTGTGCAGACAAGCTGCTGTGATTCTGGAACCAGGCCCTTTCATTAAGGTCTTCAAATAGGATACAACACAGAGGGAGAGGGAGCCTGCAGGGCATTACAGCTTTAAAGCACGGCAATAAGAATTCTATATGCATACAGCACTCTACATTACAAGGCAAAGGAGTTAAGCTCTTAGGTGAAATTTGAAAGAAAAGAAATGAGAAAGGAATTTAAGACACCTACATCTCCTTAAAAGTGATATTTTGTAATTCTGACTTAGAGTGAAAGCCATGACATCCAATGAGAATACAGTGCAACAGACCTTTTATTACCTAATCTCTATGTAAATTTACTGATTTCTTATTCTTGGAACTGAACTTTTTTAAAAAATAATTGAATTAATCTAAGTCAAAACAAACCCAAAGTTTTTCATGTGGCCAGTACATTTTCCTTTGTTTCTCCAACCTGATTGCTGCTAAAGCAATTGTTGATTGTTGTGTTTTACATGCCGTTTCTAATCAGGGAGCTCTGTTAATGCAGCACTTGGCCTTGTCTCAGATAGGTGAAAAGCTGAAGCTTCTAAAAAGTATCAGTCTTAAGATACATAAGTCTTAGACATGTCCTGTAAAGCTAGCCCAGAGCAGAAGAAACTCTGTCTCATAAGCAGCAGGCGCCCTATTGAGCTGCTGAGCTGTGTTTGCAGAAGTAGAAATAAGTGCTATAATTTTGAGCCAGAGAGAAAACCACCACTAACAATTCCCCTTTTGAGAATCACCCATGTAGCAAAAGTCTAGCTATAATGAAAGAGAATAAAGATCCTGAATTCTTTCACTGCAATTTTGGTTATGGCGAACTTAGAACGAAACTGAATGGAGTGGAGCAGCTTAATTATAAGAGGGCTTGCTGTGGTTACTTTAAAATCTTGGATAGAGTGTATGGTACTTTTTCTCCCAGCCTTCTCTTTAAAATTAAGGAAAGTCAGGAGTGTTCTGGACAGTCCCCCAGAAAGCACATAGTTGGTGCAGTGTGTACTTGTGCTGCTGTATTTTTTACTATCTTACATCTGCCTTCAAAACATTTAGCATAAAACTTGTTCAACAGCATTGCAATGGAAGGAAACACAGAACAATTTAGCTCTGCTAGTGAGGTGGATGCACGAAAAGAGTAGGCAAATAATAGATCATTATTGTACCACTGAATAGCCTGAAAATAAATAAACTAGAAACCTGGAGAAAGAAAGTATGTATCTTGTTATGTACTGGAAGTTCAAACTAACTTAAACTGTCTGATGCTCTGTTTGCTGTACTGACTTGGCTCTGTGAGTAGTTCCAAAGCTATGTTTTTAAAAAATACTGTCTGTGTTTAGCTTATAGGCATGAATATGTATAGGTCTTTACTGGTGTGTTATTTGTCTGCCATGTTCATGTTCCTGTGCCTGGCTGTTCAAACCTGAACAGGCTGCCTAGTCTTCCTTTCTGAACTGACTGAAACCAATAGAAGGTTTCTTGCAAATATTCGTACAAAATTTTTTAAAAAATCACTCTGTCCTGCTTGCTCATTATGCTTCTCTCCCTGATGCTTTTCTTCATACTTTTTTTCTCGTTTGTATTAACACAGCACCTTGCAGGCCAAATTGTGGTCTAGAACCACTGTGCACCAAGTGCTAGAGAAACATGAAACATCCAGACTTTCTCCCAGATGGTTTAAAATAATGTAATCAAAATATAAGACCAGTGACCACAGATGGATAAGAATTGGGGAATAACAAGATCATACTAGGGGGTGCTTTCCATGTGCCTGTAAGCTAGCCACGTTCAAGTTTTTGGCCAAGGAGAATTTTAATAAGGGATTCAAAGGAGGATAACAGTTGGTTTTATGAATGCACATGCAGGCTCTTCTCAAGCCTGAGGGGCAGCAAGGGAGAATGCACAAAAGATGCTTGTTGGAAAATTTAACAAATTGATCAATTGAAGCTGGCATCTGGGGCTGACTGATGCTGGGCATTTATATTTTGATAGTGAATAAAAAGTGACAAGTTGGGAGTAAGCCATGAAGGGCTTTGAAAGTTAAGAGAGTCACAATAAGCTTGATGTCCCAGAGGAAAAAGGAATCATTGAAAGGGTTCAAAGATAATGGGTATAGTCAGAACAACAGGCCAGGAAAATGATTTATATTGCTGGGGCCTAAAATGAGCAGGGCAAGAGGGCCAGAGAAAAGGGCATTGCACTAATCGAGATGAGCGTTGGACAAGAACTTCAGCAGTGAGAAGAAACAATAAAGATTATTGTTTAGAGATAGCGTGTGGAAACACAGTGTGAGCTGGATTGGGAGCACAGTTAGGAGACTCAGGGAGAACACAGGATGTCGTGCTTTTGCATGTGGACATCCAAGGCTGAAATCAGTGTTGCTCACCACAATCAAACGTGAGGACAAGAGAAAGGATTTATGAACATTCAGGGCTTTTAGTCACCGTTAGTCACCAGAGACTTATCAAGACTCTGATTGGGGTAGAAAGACATATGTCTGGGATAAATTGCCATGGAACAGAGCTCTGATTCTGTGTTATGGAAATTGTGATTTGTTTGCAAGAGTGCATGAAATTATCCACAATGGATAGAAGAGGAAGAGAAGGGAATCTTGTGAAATGCTTAGAGAAGGCAAGAGAAGGGAAGATACTTTGAGGAGAAAAGAATGGGAAATATTAGGGATAAAGAAGGGAAAGCTGTTCAAGAGGAGACTATTTGATAATGTTAGCAATATTCACAGGGCCGGGAAGTTGAAGATGTAGAAGGACTATTGAGATTTAGCTAAGGATTTGCCATTTGTGGTTTCTGCAAGGTAAAGGGAGAAGAGAACATATGCGGAATATAAGGTAGCACAAGAAGGAAGGAATTCAGGGAGTTATTGTAAAGAGAATCTTCAGCCTGTTTACAAGGAAAAGATATGGGTGAAAATTATAGATGTAAATGAGGTGAGAGTTAGGAGATTTTAGTTAGGAGAAGAAACCAGGTATTTTTGTAGCGTGAGGAGAGAAAAGAGCCAAGTGAGAACGAGAGGTGAAGGAAAAAGGAAGGGAGCAGATAACAGCAAACACTGAGACTGGAAAAAAGGGTAGGATGAGGTCACTGTGACAAGCAAAAGGTCATCTAGGAAGAATGTTAAGCAAAATATCTGATTTTTAAATATATCTTACAGGCTATTTGTGGGAAGTGCATTTGGGAATAGATATCCACAAGAATTTGCCCTGAAGATCTGCTTTGAAGACCTAAGCACATGAAGTCAAGAAACAGAAACATAGACAAATAAGACATGTTAATTGAAGCAGCTCAGTTTTCAGTTCAGGTTTCCTAAGCAGGACATTTGTAAAGGAAAACACATCTTTTGAGAATGGAAGGGTACAAAAAAAATAAAAATAAGTTCTGAAGGCATAGGAGTTTGTGTTGCTATTGACCTATTTCAAATGTAGAAGACTGTTGGGAGATTCAGAATGAAGGGTTCATTTTTCATCAGAATAATACTGAAGGCTACATTGTGTTCACAGCAATATTCTGCGTTAATACTTGGCTTTGTTGTTTGGATTTAAAAATCTCAAGCACATCCTGGTCTCTTCCTTGCTTAAAGTGACACCCCATTTAATTGCTTCTAAAACTTAGTTCAGCAGAAAATTCCTTAAAAAGCTAATGTTTTAAAAATTTTCCAGAAGCCTACCCCTTTCAAAACCCTTGACAAAGTGCTGATGACATCCTCATGAAAGCTTGCCTGCTTTCCACATATATTCCCTGAGTGCCTGCTCTGGGAGCCAGGTCTGCAGGACTTCTTGCTCTTTGAGAGCAATTCTGATCTAAAAGAGGGAAGCAGGAAGCTGGAGTTTAACTTCAAGTTTTACACAGTTTCATCACTTTGAAAGCAATGATTTTCAATATCTTCAAATTGTTTTATTTTCTTCTTTAGGAGACTTCTGATGTTTATTCAAAAGCGAAACTTTTTTCCTCAGCACTTCTGAACATGAATGTTGCAGAAGAAAAAATATCAGCTTTCGAACACCATAGATGCTAAATAACAAATTGAAAAATTGATGCATGATTTTCAGCCATTAAGAAACAGTATGAAATAAGACATGTCTTTCTTGCACATTATCAAATGTGTGCATTTTGGGGGAAATTCCAGTAAATTAATGAATGAGTTAAATTCACATTAAAACTTCCATTGAATTATGCCTGTATTGCAATACTTAACAAACATTGCTTGTGTTATACGGAGCAGAAGAAAATTAGCTGCAGTTTGGGAAGAGGGAAATGTATAATTTGGTATTGGTAGTGCTTTTCAGGGAATGGCACAGACATCTGACTTCTTGATTTTAGAGCTGAATTTGTGGATAAATCAAATGATCAGGGCAAGTAATCCTATCAAAATAACAAATTAATGTTTTGTCTTTGAGGACCACATTTTGCTACATGGTCTTATAAAAGCATGATATTTTTAATATAATGTCTAAACTGCATGGTATGGACTTAGCAACAATGAAGTAAACTACACTGAACTAGGTGAATTAAGGAAATTTTGAGAGCAGGGATTGAACTCAATCCTGTAAACACAGGTCAGGCTGCTGTGCTGGACTTCTGTAGTGGTGTGCCTTATAATCAAATTATGTATTAATGGTTTATTCCATGTACCCCACAAGTTTTGTATTTAGTTGTACCCTATCTTCCCCTCCTCCGAGGGCAGGACTGTCACTTTGGAACCCTTCCCAGGTCCTGGAAAGTTCTCTGAAGAATGCCTGGTGATAGGTCCTGACCTGGGAAATAGCCCACTGTCCCACAGGGATTGGCTGTGAAAAGTATCATTCAACNCCATCATCGTTATACACCTGCCACACGGTGCCACGCTGTGACCCACCGGGTCGGCTGAATCTGCATAGCAGAGGAGCTGTACCGAGGCTTGTACCAGGGCCAGGATTAGCCGGGCGAGCTATCAAACAGGTCTCTGATATAGCTGGCGCCCAAACTTGGTTGATGTCGGCGTGGTGCTCTCCTGGTTTTTGGGCCCTTGCCAGGGACCCCAGGACACAGTTTGCAGTCTGCCCAAGAGGCATTTTCAGACCTGTGCAAGTTTTGACCATCANAGGCATTTTCAGACCTGTGCAAGTTTTGACCATCACTGGCATTGGCAGCTCTTCAGAGTGAGCCCTCAGTGGATGAAGAGGGTAGGTCTCCGAGCCCACGGAGGGTCCTCTTCAGGCAAAGACCTTCCACCTGCTGAAATTCTCATTGTGCCAGACCCACATGAGTGTTTTCCGACCCCCCCTTGGTGGTACACTTTTTAATAAAGTGTGGGGAGGTTTCACTCAGTCCACGACGGACTTTCCCAGCATGGAACCATGGAGGTAGAGAAGTTGGCTCCCAGCTTTTGTTTTCCCAGTGAGAATTTTGGTTCTTTCGGGTTTTTTTCCCTTTTACTCCTGTTTTCAGATCGATCGAGTCCAGGAAACCAATCCTTTTTACCTTTTCTCCCTTACTGAGAAGCCTTTTTTCTGTTTCACCCTCCCCTGTGGTTCTAGGGGAGTGATTGCTATCTGTTCCTTTTTTGTTTCTTTCAGCAGGTGTGAGTTTTTGCCGACAGAAATGGGAGTAAAACTCTTGACAGAACAAAAAGGAGTTTTTGATTATCTGAAGGTCATCTTGAAGGCCGAAAATGTTTCCTCATCGAAACAAGACCTTAAGCATTTTGTACACTGGCTGTTTAAGCATTTCCCACAAATATCTCCTGATTCCATTCAAAAAGTATCATTCTGGGACAATGTAGGAAAAAAATCTATAGAATTAGGCAAGTCAGATTTGTCAGCTTCTAAATTCACGCATTAGGCTTTGCAAATTAGAACTGCAGTTTTCCATCAGACGAATGTGCTAAAACAGCCCAGCTGCAAAAAATCCTTCCCCGTTTCCCTGTGCTGCAGCCCCAGACCCTCTGTCCCTGTGACAGGCATTCTAAAGAGAGCAGCAGGATGAGCTATCCCTGTCAGTCCTGGCTCTCTGCAGATGCTGACACCCTGCTCGAGCAATCCTGGCCAGACTGCTTGGTACCTCTCGAATAGCCCTGGCCANACCTCTCGAATAGCCCTGGCCAGGCTGTTCGGGAATCTTCCCTACCCCTCTCTCATCTGGTTGCTAAACCCAGAGTTCGTTTTAGCCTGTCCTCCCCTGAATCTCCTGAAAATGGGGACCTCACCCCCCTCTCACAAAATGGCAGACGCCACATCGCGTAGTCTCCCTCCCTTTCCAACCTTTCTTCTTCCCA
>VYXF01000714.1:0-11460 GCA_013397295.1 Polioptila caerulea | reverse complement strand
CTTCCCCAGGTGGCTCCCGCCAGTCCTCTGGGCTCATTTTGTGCTTAAGCTCAGTATCCCTGGTCCAGATCAGTGCCCTCCTCCCCAGGTGCCTTCTGCAGATCTATCATCTTTTCCAATAAAATGAGAAATGCTTCTTTATGGTAGTTTATTATTCTCAGAAATTAGAGACAGGAAAACATTTTTGCTGATATGCTGCCTTTTCTGTTAAATATGCCTGCTGCTTTCTTCAGGATTTGAACGAATATTTAACTGAGGTTTTGTCCTGGTTCAGGGCAAATCCGGGAGAGAATCTCCAAAGGGAGCCTCTCCAGAAAGCAAACCCACACGGCCCCTCCCCCCAACCGGTTCGAAAATAATTCCTCAGAGAGAAGTGGAAAGAACCTGTTTATTTAACAGGCACAGCACCCCCCAGCACACAAAATGAACAATACCAGGTGACACCACTCTTGCACTGCTCTGAAAAAGATGACAATTCAGACAGTCTCTCTCTCTCTCGGGGGTGGTCGCGCTGTTATCACTCCTCCGGCGCTGGGGCAGCTGCTTGCAGGACACAGGGTGCAAACACTCGGTGTTCCCAGGTCCCAGTCCGGAGCAGGTTCGAGTAGGTCCACAGAAGGGGAAGAGAAACAGTCCAGGAGGGAATTCGGACTGTTTAGCTAAACTAGCTAATGAATAGAAGAAGCCAGAGCAAAAAAAACCTGGAAAACAGCACTAGGTACTGCCCCGTCCCTGCCAGTGTCCCGCCAGCCATGGGGGAGAGACTGATAGCAAAACCCAAACAAAACATTTGCCCTTCAGAGTCCGTCTTAAAAGCACAGAACATATCCAGCATAACACACAAGAATGGGGATACAAGCATCATAATGTCACCCTAGGACAGGTTTGTACTCGGGTTTAGTTCTCTGATTGCATATATGTTTGCTTTTAAGACTCAGCTATATGTACTTGTCTAATACCAATTCAGGTTTCCAGTGGGAAAGCTAATTGTTCTTGTTCTTTTTCCCCTAGGCAATTTCTATAATAGAGTCCTGGATATTTGAAGCCTTTTGCTGCAGCTGGTCAGGCGGAAAAAGGGGGGAAGCTGTCCTACACCAGTTGTTTCTTGTAAAAGGGTAGAAATATCAGACACTGATTTAGGATTATTTGTCCAAGTGCTTCCTCCTGAAAAGGTTTCTGAAACAATCATTAGGCATCTGAGAAGTAAATTGCAAGTTGAAGTCATGAGCGTTTTCTTTCTAGCAGTGCAGAGCACCTCACCCTTGGACACTTTTGTCCACGTGGCATGAATACACAGCTAAATTTATTAAGTTCTGAATACTTTGCCTGCAAAGTAAAGGACTGTTTTGCATTTAGTTACTTTTTTCTTCCACACGTGTTCTGAGTCATAGCTATAACCTGTTCCCTTAATTGACTCCAGGCTAAATGCAGCCCAAGTCACTGTGTCAGTGTTGCTGAAAAGGTAAATGGCAGATATTTTTACACTTATTTTTTGATATAGCCTACGGTCATTTTGCAATGAGACCTACTTTCTAAATCAAGTGGCTGATATACATTTGCTTATAATTTTTTCTTTTATATTTTATTTTTTTTAGTGAAAAATGTTGTTGCCAATAAACAATATGGTGGTATGCAGATAGCTGTTGTTTACAAATGCCTCTGTTACCTGAAGCTAGGAAATGTTCCTCAGTTCAGATGTGAAATTTGGATTTTTGGTTTCACAGGCTGTGGTATAAAAAGTGTATTTGTTTCACCTGTAGTTGCTGCTTCTTATAGTGAAATCTACATGTGTCCTCATTTAGGGCAATTTTGGGAAGAAACCTCCGGATGGAGTCTCTCTAGAAAGCAAATCCGAACTGCCCGACCCCCCAACTGGTTGGAGGAAAGTGGAAAAAAGTTGTTTATTTAACAGGCAAAGCACTCCCCAGCACGACAAATGAACAACACTGAACAACAAAACCTCTTGCAGCTCTGCAGAGATGACAAATTCAGAAAGTCTCTCTTGTGGGCTGCAGCTCGGCTCACTCAGTTGCTGTCAGTCCCTCTGGTGCTGGGAAAGGCCGGGCCCAGGCCAGGCCCAGTGGGCCACAGGTGTGAGCTCCTGGTGCCCTTTTGGGTTTTTAGTCCAGAGCAGGTTCAAACAGTTCCAAGAAAAAAAAGAAAAAAAACCCACAGTCCAGAGAACTTCTCCGCCTCAGCTTGCTNTTCTTTTATATTTTATTTTTTTTAGTGAAAAATGTTGTTGCCAATAAACAATATGGTGGTATGCAGATAGCTGTTGTTTACAAATGCCTCTGTTACCTGAAGCTAGGAAATGTTCCTCAGTTCAGATGTGAAATTTGGATTTTTGGTTTCACAGGCTGTGGTATAAAAAGTGTATTTGTTTCACCTGTAGTTGCTGCTTCTTATAGTGAAATCTACATGTGTCCTCANTTTAAAGGTACAAAACTTATTTCTAAGCTAAACAGACAAATGGGGATACAATTCAGCATCAACCCAGGACGACATGGAAAAGACAAACGAAGAAGCTGCCAGAGGGGAAAAAAAGCTTTTTAGAGCAACGACTTGGAAAATTTTGGAAATAGTCTTGCAGAATCTGTAAGCAGGAAGGATGGGTAGCTGATTTCTCTGAGGTCAAATCTATGTCAGATTGCTATGAATGTAGTATTGATAAGAACTCTGGATATTATCTTTAGGAAAATAAACTGGAAAAATATAAGTCATGCAGTACTAACACCTCATGCAGCCCTCTTGGATTAGGGAAGTATTGTACTGTTCATAAATCAATTTTCTATTGATAAAATGTTTTTTCAAGGGTACAGTTAAACCAGTAATATTACTTCCTAGAAGATAGTGGTTTTTCATTTTTTTAGGGAACATTGAAATGAACTTGCAGAATCTAACTTTTACTTGCCATTTTAACAATTAATGGAGTATTTCAAAACTTTGCAGAATACATGTATTGCTGCAAAAAGAAATTTGTAAGTATGAGTGTTTTTTCATGGAGATTAAAAATATGTACCTCTAGACTTAATCAGTAGGTAACTTCCTGTTAATACTTTAATCATAGCAATAAACTTTTATACTTATTGAGCAAGTCTGCTGTACAGCTTGTGTGTCTCAGTCTTTCCATTTGTATTAGATATTTTTTCAGACTGAAGGTACTGATAATGTAGCTCTTTTAAAAAATCATTTCCTTCCAATGTTCTTTTTCACTTATGGAAGCCAGATTTTATTACAAAAATTAATTTTCTGCCTATGTAAATGGGCTTTTACATGTGTTGATATTTGAAGGTTGGATTCAGAGTATTTTCCTATTCTTTAATGGAAATGAATGACTCTGATTGATTAGTTTGAAAGTATACCGTAACAATTCCCCCAAAATCTTTTTGGAAGGATTCAAAACAAAATATAGTGGTGAACTAACCAATTTTACATGTTATTGTTAGATGTATTGCTGTCCCCTTCCCTTGTAGTTGTTAAATGTTTCTTAATATAGATATAATTTAGATATTGGAATGAATATATTTATAATATTTTTTGTAGGTTTACTTTCAGCTGAATTACTACTGCTTTGAAGAAAATTAAGATGGACAGAACAACTTGATTCAGAAGTCAGAGGTAATTTTACTAAGTTGTCTCCCCTTTACCCCACCTTGATTATTCATAAAGTTTTAATTAATTGAAATATTATTGGGTAGACTGTAAACTGAGTGTCTGTTAAAGGTGACACATTTACCTTTAGTTGCAACCTTTTCCAAAATATTTCAGAGCTTCTGCAGTACTGACATATTAATAATAGTGAGTTAATGAAAAAAATTTTTCCATCTAAGGGCACTGCAAAAATGTTTGATGACTTTTGTTAAAACCTTGAAGAAAAGTAATTTTACGCATATGAACTTTTCCTAAAGATTACTACAGTGGTGGTGTTTTTTTCTTTTTCTTCCCCTGTAACTTGCTATTTTGACCATAAATGAAAGACTTGCACCTAAATAAGTATTTTAAATTCTTAAGCTCACTGAAGTAGTTCTGTTCTGTGTGTTGTTTTGTCAATATCTAGAAGTTGACCTACCTTCAGTATTTTGCCTTCTTTGAATGTTTTTGCTGTTTTGTTATTTTAACTTACATTTCAGTTTTGCTGTTTCAAAAACATGAAAACTGTAGAACATAAATAGGAGTGTTTTCATAATCGCTTGGGAGTCTTCTAGATGGAATCTTGGTGTGGCTGGGCTTGGCTGAATGAACTGGGCCACTTGTAAAGCAACCACACTAACAGAATTACCCTCCTCATTCTCTTTCAGTTGTGTCAGTATTTTGCTTGAAAACACTTGGTAAATGGGAAAAATTCAGGTGTGAAAGGCCGTTTTATTAGATTTTTGTCTATTATGTGGCCATAAACATAGTAATACAAGTACTTGCTTTTTAAATCATAGAAAAAGTGATGTCTGTTTTTTACAAGCTATTAACTTCCAGTGATATCTGATACTCTTACCTGTCGACAAAAGGTTCTCACTGAAATCAAGGAATTGCATTCTCTCCACTTACTATTTTGGGTGACATTCAGGAAATTTGGGAGGTTTTTCCAAATTGAGGATAGAACAATGCAAGAAATTTGGAGTTTCTTCCAAATTGAGGATTGGACAATGCAAGAAATGTGGGGTCTTTTTCCAAATTGGGGATAGGAAAGTTCCAGAAGTTTGGGGGTTTTTCCAGATTGAGGATTGGAAACTGCAAGAAATTTGGAGGTTTTTGCCAAATTGTGAATTGGACAATGCAAGAAATTTGAGGATTTTTCCAAATTGAAGATTGGAAAATCCAAGGAATTTGGGGGGTTTTCTCGAAAATGAGGGTTTNAATTTGGGGGTTTTTCCAAATTGAGGATTGGACAATGCAAGAATTTTGGAGGTTTTGCCAAACTGAGGTTTGGAAAAATCAAGAAATTTGGGGGCTTTTCCAGTTAAGGACTGGACAGTCCAAGAAATATGGGATTTTTTTTCCAAATTGAGGATTTAGAAATCTAAGAAATCTGGGGGTTTTACCAAGTTGAGGATTGGAAAATCCAAGAAATATAGAGTTTTTTTTCCAAACTGAGGATAGGAAAGTTCCAGAAATGTGGGGAGTTTGCCAAATTGAGGATTGAAAAATCCCAGGAATCTGGTTGTATTGCCAAATTGGGGATTGGTAATGGCAAGAAATTTGGGGTTTTTTTTCCAAATTGAGGACTGGAAAAACGAAGAAATTTGGGGGTTTTTTTCCAAATTGAGGATTTGAAAATGCGAGAAATTGATTTTTTTTTTCTCAAAACTGAGGATTGGAAACTCCAAGAAATTTGGGGGTTTTTCAAAATTGAGGATTAGAAAATCCCAGATATTTGGAGTTTTTCCAAACCGCGTTTCGGAAACCTCAAGAAATTTGGAGGTTTTACCAAATCTGAGGATCTGGCAGCTGATAGCCCTGGGGCTTTGATCTCCATTCCGAAAGTGTTAAGTGTGCTCTGTGAATGTATCCTCTTTCCCCAGCCCTGAGTTGTTACTTTATCTTCATCAGTGAACAGTCTAGGGCCTCAGTCAGAAGGCCTATTCAGGGTGTGGTGGTCTTCTCTGCAGCTTTTGTAATACAGTTTTGCTATTAGTCCTTCAAGAAAATGTTTAAGTCATAAACTATATTTCAGTCTCTGACAATCCACTCTGTGACTTAAACATTGTAATGACCTTTCTTCCAATGTTTCTTCCGTTTATGGGTTGCCCATGGTGGGTGACATGTATAGAGTGGTTAGTAAGAGAAAAGATAGAAGAAGTAATAATGCGAGTAATACATTAGTTGTTCCAATCATCAAAAATGTAAATTCAATTGCAATAATTAATCCAGTCCTTATTAGAAAGTACCTCCCATCCCATGAACCCAAAGATCAGTTTTCTTTATTGGGTAGTGGGTGTGAGGGATTCCCCAGTATTGTATTTCTTGGATGTTGACTTAATATGTTTTGAAATTGGTCATAGAACTACACAGCAGATTTTAATTTTTAAATTCTATCCTCAGTATTAACCATGTGTCAATGAGTTGAGTTTCAAGGAGATCCTCAGTATCTGTAGTACAAATGTACCCTGGGACGAAAGTACTTCAAAAGTTTTAAAATAGGTTTTCTCTTGACTGCATTCACATATAGTTGGAAGAATTTAATTGGTAGTGTTCCTGTTCCACTGGGTAAGTCTATGAAAAATTAACTTTTATCATATCAAATTCACAAAATTTTCGTACAAAGAATTTTCATGCAAACACATTTTTAAATCAGGCCTATGTTCTATTTTTCAGGGAATACATTATAGCACTGTTGTAATTTAATTTTGGCACAAAACAGAGACTGTAGCTTTATTATTGGCAGGATAAAAAAATGAGAAAACAAAAAAGAAAGAGGGGAAAAAAAAAAGAAATTAATTCTTTTTTAAAATTTAGTTGTATTACCCTAAGAAACTTTTTTCTTTTGAACTTAAGTGAGTAAATTTTAGAGAAGCAAATAGCTTGAGACAATTTCCATATCCAAACTTAACCTTGTTTGTAAATTATTATATGTCTGTAGACCCTCTTCTACATTGAAATGTGGGAGGGGGGAGGGGGGAGTGGCGGCAGCACAGGCATTTTTCTCTCCATGTGTTAAAAAGTTGGTTGTAAATTTTGAAGCTTAGTCTTTTGTTTTGGTTGCCCATGTAAGTTGAGAGAAAGAAAGGGAAATAAATAATCTTTAGTTCAAGCAGGTGTCATGCTTTTGCATCAATCTGTGATCAGTAGAAATGTTTCCATTTTCAAAAACTTTGTAAAGCTTGTGTTAGGATTCAAATAGTCTTTTCTCTTTTATTAACCTACAAATTTTGGATAGCAAAATAACTTGAAACTATCTTATTTTGCTTTGTTCAAACTAAATGAATGATGGAGTAAGGATGATCTTTAATAAGCTATGTTTTTTAAGGGGAATAAAAATTGAGATGTATAACTTACACTTACCAACTTCAAATTAGCACTACTCTTGACTAGACATAACAGGGAAGGATATTTTTATCACAATAAATTTTCAGTTTAAAAGAAAATAGGGGGGGGTTGTGGCAGAAGGAAATAAACTTTTAATGGAGTAGGTTATTTTAATGGCCTGCTTGATTGAGAAAAATCACAAACATTTCTGAAGAAGAGACTGTAGTCTGATGGTTAGAATTTGAGCATATTTTAGTTTTTAGCAAAACTTTGCCTAATTCAGAACAGAACTTGGTAGTTTTGTGGCTGATGGTAAGTAGATGAAGTAAATATTTGAAACTGGTCCAAGATGGGAGAGCTGAAGGGTCAGTTTATTCTGTAACTGTAATTCCAGAGTTGCTCAGTTTTAGTGAGAATTTTGCCTGCTGCTGCTGCTTCCTCAGGAAAAAAAAATTACCTTGGCAAGTAGTTTTCTCTTTTTGTTGTAGTGAAATTATAGTACAATTGGTATTTGGTATATCTGGTATACATTCAACTTTAATTCCCTCTTAGAAAATTGTGTGTCTCCCTTTCCCTTCTTGTAGATGGCTGCTCTTTTCTAAGATGTCATGTAGACTTGCTTAGCGGGCCCCTCTGAAATTCATATATGCTTGGTTTGTCTTCCTGACTTAATAAGGATGTGATACACTTGCCATAGCTCATTACCAAACAAGCAAAGCAGAAGTGGCAACAGACTTGAGACACTGAGTAATATATAATCTTTTATTTTTCCACTGTCATAAGAACACTATTTTAATTCTAATGGCTTACAACCTTCTTTTACCCCATTTATGAATTTTATACTAAAAATTATGATGGGGGTATTATCAAACAACTGTGTTGTTGAGGGATGGAGTAAAGGTTCCACATGCAGTGTTTATGGTATGCTGTTCTTATGCTAATAATAATCTGTGAGACATTCAGTAAAAGATAATAGGATATGTTCCACTTAGATATGCATATATATGAATTTTAGAATTTTTGAAAACTATATATGTACATATATCCACATGCTTTTAACATTCTGTTCATGTATTTCTCTAAGCAAATCAGTAGACTGAAGTTCTAAATGGTCTTCAGGGAGCATCAAGAAATTTGAATTTGTATTTCCTTTCTAACTTTGGGAATTAATGTCCTGAAACTCACTTTTTTCTGTTAGTAAGTTTGCTACTCTGCTTGCAAGCTTCAAGTATTCCTAACTATTTGAGTTTATATTACCTTTTATTTTAATCTACCAATCTCTTAAATACCTAGTGTCTTGGAAACTGCTTCCTGTAAAATAATTTAGGCTATCCACAAAGTGTGAGAAGTATGTAAGCTGAAAATACAGAACTATTTTTCCTTGTGTCTGGTTTCTGGTGACATGGGTTCAGCTGACAGGGATTTCTTCTAAGTTTTAGCATTATTTTAAAATGTGTTAGACAAATTAGTGTAGGTAGTTCAGACAAGTAGTGTTATGAAATGTATCTTGCCAACAGAAATGAAATCTGTCTAAGATCATATTGTGGCCCGGAGGGAGGGGATGATGAAGAGGTGGAGGGGATGTACCACCACAGTATTGAGGACAGCTTTCTGGGCTAGGGAAATATTTTTATTTCATACACTGAAGAGACCTTCCTGAAGTTGGATCTGTTCAATACCAATGGAGCTGTTTTTGACAGCTAAATACTGGTTAAACAAGTTAAAGAACGTGCCCTTAAAATTGGGTGGGGATGGTCTTTGATCTCATATCCTTGTCATCCTTAAGTTCTGCTGTGCTTTTTTTTCTCCACCCTCGATGGAAGAGGATCAGGTTAGGGAACACTTAGAAATACATAAGTTCATGGGGCCTGACAGGACGCACCCATGTGTGCAGAAGGAGCTGGCTGGTGTAATTGCTAGGCCATTCTTGAATATTTTTGAGAGGTCATGGTGAGATGTTAATTTTGAGGAATTAAGAATTTTAGAAATGTTAAGATTATAGTTAGAATAGATATTGCTGTGCTAGCTAAAAGAAGACAAAAGCCTTGCCCAACAGAAGCCAGATCTAGATAAGATAGCCTAGATTTATGAGTTCCTCTGTTTGACCAGTTACCCCCCCCCTTGTAGCAGGAAACAGATTGAAGACAAGAAACTGCAGACTCTGCCAAAAGATCAGTTTTGAATACAAAAGAAGGGGAAAAGTTCAGCGAAGAAGACTCAGTTTACTTCATCATTTTTATTGATCCCTCATAAAAAAAGACCACCAACTCATTTCAGAAGGCAGAACTACGCATGCCCAATAGACTCCTTGCCAATTAGCATACGAAGCGGAGAAGGGGAGGTGACAAGGGTATGAATATGCATTTGTGTTTTGTATATTCAACATTTTTGTACATAAAAGCCTTATAATCACCTATGAAACTTCGCAGGGTACTTTTGGCGAGCTATCCCAGTACTCTGCCCGGCCGAAATAAACATACACTTTCTAACTTCAAATTGTTAGAGAGTTTCTGTCCGTTAATAGATGAACATTGATATTAGAGCAATGTTCATATTTCTTTAAATCAATGGGGATTGGGAGAGGTTCTTGAGTACTAGCAGAGAGCAAATGTCAATCCTGCCATCAAGAAGTGTAAGAAGGAGGATCCAGGGAGCTACATGTTGGTCAATCTCACTTTGATCCATGGGAAGGTGATAGAGCAAGTAATCCTGGAAGCCATTTTCAACCATATCAAGGACAAGAAGGTAAGTGGGAGCAGTCAGCATGTTTTTATAAAGGGGAAATCATTCTTAACCAAGCTAGTAGCTCTCTATAGCAAGTTGACTAGCTTGGTAGATGAAGGAAGCAATGGATGTTGGTTATCTTGACTTAAGTAAGGCTTTTGACACTGTCTTCCCTGACATGCTGTCAGGACACAGGCTCATAGAGAAGCTGACAAAGAATGTCTTAGAGTAGTGAACAATGAGATATATATAAAAAACTGGCCAAATAGCCAGGCCCAGCCTGTCAGGGTTGTGATCAGTGGCACAAAAGCCATTTGAAGGAAGTAATTAGTGTTGTACCCCCAGGGTTCAGTACTGGATCCAGTACTGTTTAACATCTTCATTAATGACCTGGACATAGGGCAGAATTTACCCTCAGCAAGTTTGCAAATAATACAAAATGGGGAGGAGTGGCTGATACAGTAGATATTTGTGTTATAATTCAGAGGAACCTGGACAGAGGATCCTCATGAAGTTCAGTAAAGGGGAAAATGTGAAGTCCTACATCTGGGGAGTAGTACTGTGTATACCAGTACAGGCTGGGACCTGACCAGCTGGTAAGCACCTCAGGAGCGAAAGACCTGGGATTCCTGGTTGGCAGCAAGCTGACTATGAGCCAGCAATGCGTCCTCACAACAAAGATGGCCAACAGCACCCTGGGTTATGTTAGGAAGAGTGTTGCCAGCAGGTTGAGGAGAGTTCATCCTTCTCTTCTTAGCACTGGTGAGGCCACATGTTGAGTACTATGTCCAGTTATAGGCTCCCTGGCACAAGAAAGACACGGACTTAGTGGAGTGAGTCTAGAAAACAGCTACATTCCTCCTATAATATTTAATGGGTGTGGATGTAGGAAAATAAAAGGTAGGATTACATGTTTTTACACTTGATTATGATTCACAAAAATGTTATAGTATTTATAGTTAAATATATTAAAAATGTGATACTAAATGCATTTCCTCTAGTTGGAACTACTTAAACTATTGGAAAAATAAATTAAAATAGTCTCAAAAAATCACAGCAATTAAATGTGAGTGCATATTAGCTTCTATGCCGCAGTCCTAGGAATCTGTACTTTAATAATCAGGTTAATTTTTTCTTATTTGACCTGTTTATAGAAAACAAAACATGCTAGAAAGATCTGATAAAATGCTAGAAGAAATTCAGGATAAAAGATCACCTTTATAATGGAGCAGGAGTGATCACTTAAATTAGTTTTTGTGTAATCAATTTATTCCAGACCTCTGTATCCTTTGTTTTTTTGATTATATGGTAAGGCCAGGTTGGAGATATTTGTAAAGGAAATTTCTATTGTTCCACTGTGTTAGCAGGAGCAGTGGAGGAGACATTATATGAAATTCTAGTATATGAAGAAAGTCAGGTTGGATCATTAGAGGACTGGGCAATCATCAGCCATATGAAGTTTAACAGGGACAAGTGCCAGATTCTGCACCTGGGATGAGGCAATTCTGGATGTACAGACAGACTGGGGAACGAGATGCTGGAAAGCAGTGCCACAGAAAGGGACCTGAGGGTCCTGGTCAATGGCAAGCTGAATATGAGTCAGCAGTGCCCTGGCAGCCAGGAGGGCCAACCATGTCCTGGGGTGCATCAGGAACAGCATTGCCAGCCAGGCAAGGGAGGGAATTTTCCTGCTCTACTCTGCACTGAGGTGGCCTCACCTCAAGTCCTGGGGGCGGTTTTGGGCACCAAAGTGTAGGAGACTGTTGGGGGCTG
>VYXF01000713.1:8834-55077 GCA_013397295.1 Polioptila caerulea | reverse complement strand
CGCGGCGCGGGCAGCGGGGATGCGGCCGGGGCAGGCACGGGGCTGCCGCCCTGGGCGCTCGCTCTTCCCAAGCCGGCGGGGCGCGGGGCACCGGCCCGGCTGCCGAGCACGGAGGGCTGTGCACGCCCCAACAGGGGCGCCCCGTGGGCTCAGCGCCGCCAGCCCGGAGCCGGGGCCGAGGGCACTGCTCGCCTTCGGGCTTTGGCGTCGCTTCGCAGCGGGACATCCTGTGGCCCTCGGGTGGGCCCGGGCCGGGCGGGCCGCACCGCACCGCATTTTCTCGGTGCGGTCTTGGCCCGGTTCCGAGGCCTCCGGTTATCTGTGTTTCGCTTGTCTCGGGATCAAATCTGCGTAGTCCGCCTTGTTTGAGATCTGCTGTGGGGCGCAGGGAGTGCTCGCTGGCCTGTAAGGGCCTGCAGTGCCCTTAAGTCACTGAATGAGCCGTGCTTTGGATATCTTGTCTTCAATACTTGCTTAGTGCAACCTAGAGGAAGAGCACCAATTTCTGAATCGAGGCCCCAAGTTCCAGAAGAAGAGCTGATCTTAATTAAAGCCACAGTGATGGGGACAACTTGTTCCTAAGTAAACTCTTCCAATGGTTAATTATTTTTTGCTACACTCACAGCATCATTTACTGTGAGCTCTGAGGTTGGAAAATTGTTGTTACCATGCTGGGTTGGAGAGTTGTCCCTGTTGAGTCAGAAGAGATTGTGGGTTTTAAAGTAAGAAATAAAAACTGTTTCCCAAGCTAGTTTACAACACCTCAGCTGTTAAAGCTATAGTATTTGACTGGTGAATGGCAAAATCAGAGAAAAAAAAGCTTGCTGGTGTGTCACAAATTATGTGTAGGTGGTGTTACCCTCCACAGTTTTCCATTTTGCATCCACAGGTTGTGTGCTTTGCCCTACCATTCTGGGAGGCTCTTTAGCTCATCACTTACTGAAATAAGGGAACTAGTATATTTGCTAGGTTTCCAAATTCTTTCCTCTCAAACTGCAGGGTGCAGCTGCATCCTGCTCTGTGTTTGTCCCAAGTTCAGTATTTGGTGAAGATCTGTGACCTTGCATGGACGTGGAGCCTGCTATAAAGTGGGACCCTGTCCGTGTTTAGGTTTTGCTAAAATTGTTTCCAGTGCTGTACATTGTCAGAATTTGACACAAATATTCTGCCAAGTCTTACCAGGTTGTCAGGATGATCCCTGTGTGTACATGTCCAGTTTCCCAGATTAGTTTGGTGCAGAAGAATCTTTAGAGGTACTTGATAGTGGAGTGTGGTGAAAGAAAGTTCTGCTACCTAAAAAAAAAAGCAAACAACAACCAAAAAACCCCAAACCGTGTCCCATAGATAATGTAGCCCTCTATGTCCTTGTGCTATAATTTTAGTCTGGGTTTAAAATACTGTGATAGCACAGTTAAAAATGGAAAAGATGGGTTGTGAGTTGCCATCAGTCTGGGACTGTTGGATTATCGTGCCCATGCTCCAGGAGATGCAGTGGGGGATGTGGAGCTGCTCCATCCTGAGGCAGCTTCAGCAAGGGATGAATTTGTGATGTCATTGTGCACTGTGGATGGGGTGTAATTTTATTTCTGAGTTTCTCCTGACAGGGCACGTTTGTGATAACTGAAATAACTTAAGGTCTGCCCATAAGTGAAATTTAGGGAGCTCTATTTTGTATTTATTACTTGGAAGGTACCACTGATATCTTGTCATAAAGTTATTAAGCTGCAGCAGAATGTGCCCAGAAAGAATTTATCTGGGCTTAGGTTTGATTTTGGGAAGTAGCTGACATAAGGAGAGCTGAAGTGTTTCATGTTTGCCATCCTGTGAGCACTGCTGAGGCAGGGGCCTGGAGGGTGCTCTGTTTTGCTGTGGAAATCACCATGGCTGTCAGGCAAACTCTGAACCAAATCAGTGAATTTTCTGTGCTTTGAGCTGTCTGAATGCTGTTTTACTGCTGGTAAACTGGTGCTGTGTGCAGCTTTCCAGTAGCTCTTACAGGGAGTGATGCTGGATGTCACCATTTCCTTGAAGAGCCCTGTTTTCAGGCAGGGAAATAGTACTGTTGTCCAGGATAACAAAACAAAGAAGCTGTTGAAGCCCAAATCATGGGTTGACTCTGCAACTTTATATTGTATGGGCATGAAGGCTTTACACATTCTTCTTGGGCAAACATGTTTTCTGTGCAGAGCTGTGTGTACCTAAAGAACCAGATGGAATGACTGGGGCAGTGTTTGGGGCTGTGCTGGCATAAATAGGAGGAGCAGTTATCAGTGAAGGGAGGTTGTGGGATGTCAAAGCATCCCATCTGCAGTGCCCAGCAGCTGTTGGCTTTCTGAAATTTTTGGAGATGATGTGTTGAGTGCAATCAGATATGGTTAAGAAGATGGGGAAGTCTTTTTCTCAGTCTCAAAGCTGTAACAACAGGTCAGAAAACTTTGAGATCTCCATCTTGACATTGTGTGTGAGCAAAAAAAAGTTATGCTTCTGAGGAAGGGCAGCTAAGCAGATGTTCTGTCATGGCAGAAGATGAAAATCTGTGCAGTGTGGAGGGCCTGGGCTGGTCTGTGTGTTACACAGGGGGTGAATGTGGCCTCTGCACTTGTTAGCCCACTTGCCCATCAGATGTTACAGGAGTCACAGGAGGGTGGGGTGAAGTGTCAGTGGGCCTGTATGAACCAGAATTGGCATGCCTGAATCCTCTGGTCAGGTAATTACACTGGAAGGCAGTAATTGCATCTAAATAGTTACTTGAGAATGTATTTAAGCGTGTAGATTATCTAATTCTGTCAGGTTAATAAGTTTTCCATAGTAGTTTTTATACAGACTGCCAGGAGAAATCTGTGGTGGACAACTAAACAACTCTTCCTTGAGAAATAGCACAAGGGCTTGGAAGAGCTTTAATGCAGTTACTGCATTTGGCTTATTTGTCAGTGTGCTAATGCCAGTAGCACCATAATGTTCAGAAGTGCAGGTCCTTGAAGTTTAAGCTGTTAATAAGGCTGTTGCCTTGGATCTGTTTTTTACACTGAAACCATTGTTTGTGTATTTGACAAGGAGTTGCTCAGTGAATTCCCCATGTTAGCTCTAAGACTTTGATCCCAGTGCTCAGATTGTACTTGAGCATGGGTGCAGTGTTTACTAGAAAATTAATTTAATCTTAGAAAGTATTCTGCTGTGTTTTATGATTTACACAGACCAGGTAGTTTATGATTAAAGTGTCTGTCAAAATAATGGAGTACTCAATTGGAGCATTTAAATAGATAGGTGTTAATGGATATATTTTTAGAGAAGTGCAGGGATTGGTGTGTTTGATCTGTTTCTGTAGTCACTGTAATGGTGCTGTTACTGCTGCCTTTACTAAACAGCTGATTTATGATAATCAGTTGACTCTCTGGGGATTGCAGCTTGACAGTCTTGGAATGTGATTTCATGCCACAAAGCAATACATGATTTGAGTTATATTATCAAATCCTTCATTAATTGTTAAATAAGCTCACAGACTGGTATTACTCACCATTCCCTGCTGCTCCTAATGATCTTTGTGCTGTGCTTAAGGATGATTGCTGCAAACTTCCAATTCCCTGTACATAAAGCTTTTGTCTTTATACCTGTTAATATTATGTGGGGTTTGGGGAAAGTTTGTAACTTCCATTTACCCTGAAGTTCTATTAATGAATTATTGGAGAACAACCCACAAGACAGCAAATTACTGATTCTTAGATGGGATTTTTTATAGATTTCTTTTTCTAAAGTATAACACATGGTTCTGCTAGTCAGCATTGTTTTTAGGCTAGGGAGGATTAGTTCAGTATAGTTGTATCACTGATGTAGCATTGGGTATTGGCCACTTATTTCAGGCTGTGATGGAGAGTAGGGTTTGTCTTGGCAGCTTTTGGTCATTACTATGACTGCATGTGGTTCTAGCAAGCTCGTAGTAGGGTTTGTTCCATAGTGTCCTCCTGCCATTCACCATCTGATGGGATCATATGGGGGTTTGTAAGGTGTTAAAATAAATTTGTTGTGTCAGGGTCCCAGCTTTAAGTGATTTGAAAACTGGTGTGGCCTCACCACCCTTATAGGACAAATTTGACTTGTGTGGAATGATAGGGTGGAACACTCTGAACTTTCTTTTTCCCACACACTCTTGGCCCTAAGGATTCCAAAAAGCACAGCCTCTTTCGTTGGGTTTATTTTCTTTGCAGCTGTCTTTAACCAGGATTGTTACCTTGTTTAGTCTGGGGAGGGTCCCTCGTGGGAGAGGGAGCTGGTGAGTGTGTGAGCATCCCTGCTCAGGGCAGGGCTGGGTTTTGTGGAGCAGGCAGGCAGTAGAGCCAGGGTGCCCCAGCCCAGTGCCCTGCCTGCCCTCAAACTGTGCTTCACAGCCTGTCAGAGCCCTGAGGGCAGTGTAGGTGTGGTTAAAGAGGTTGGCACATATTAGTGTAGTGCCTGTGTTATGTGATCTCTGTTAGAACTGGCTGGATTTTCTATTGCTGCTGTAGTGCTGTGCCCAGCTAATGTGGGATTGCTGTGGTCAAGGAGCAAAATCTGGGGTCATTTTGCATTTGACAAATGCCTCTGTAATGATCTGGGTTTTGTTTCCCTTTCTGGTGGCTTCATGTTTGCTGTGTGGGTGATGCCTGTATCTTTAAAACACTACACCTGGAGTGATGTCCCTAATCTTGAGTTTCTTCCTATTTTTTCTGCATTCTCACTAGTAATAAAGATTCCAGTGTTACATACATGGTTCTGTCTCCATGGCAGTTGTACAAAAGGAGCTAAGTGTGAGACTTCTCCCTGAATTTTCTACTTAATAGCTCACATTTCTGCCAATTGCATCTAGCTTTCTTCCCAGCAGAAATTCTGCTAACTTTATCAAAATAATAACATAATTAAAATATATTTCAATAAAAGGGAGAATTTCTATTGAGGTGAAAAGCTGCCACTTTAAAATCTCCTTGGGAGTAGAAATTTGTCACTTCCAGAATTACTCCACTGTATGTGTTTGGTATTGTGTGTTGGTATTTGAAGCACAAGTGTGTTATAAGAAGTTCTAATGCTGACTCCTTTTGTTGCAGACACTGCTCCAGTATGCTGGCAGTCGGGGTGCATCGGAACATATTTTACCTTTTTTGGAAGTGTATCGAATCTCCATCCAAAGCTTTGCTAATGCAAGACCTTACTTGACTACAGAATGTGAAGATGTTCTTTTGGTACTTGGCAGGCTAGTGCTGTAAGTTTGAAGTTGGTATATTAATTTTTTTGTTGTTTTAAAAAGAACCACACTTTATAAATTAAAGGGCAAGCTGTTGAAAATAGTTTATTGCTTAATTTGACAACTGTATTTGCAATTTATCTGGTGAATGTTTTTAGTACATTTTTAATCATACCACAAAAATGTATTTGAGCAATTAATTAATGTGGATAAAGGCTTTGTTCTTCTGTATTTGGATAATTGTGTGGGTATTAGGAGGGTTCTGTTCTTTCTTCAAACATGCTGCAAGTATTATTTTCTGTAGAAGCAGCTTAGTGTAGTACTCCTTGAACAGAAGCCTCAAAATCAGACCTTCATGCATGGCTTAATAAACCTTAAATATATCCCTTGCTCTGCAGGTGCAGCTTTGTGTGTCCTGTCCCCCTTAGTGCAGGGCCCTTCTGAGTGTGTCCCTTGTTGAGAAGGACAAGTCTGAGTTGTGCTGTGAGGTTGCAGAGCAGACTAGACATGACTTAAAGCACAGCAGTTCCTGAACAGAATAGAGAGAGAACCATTTTGCAGTGCATCAGCTCAACTGGGGTAACTTGTTCCTCAAATTCTGTCCTAAGGCAAAGCAGCTTTTGGTAATTGAGGAGAGCAGCCTGAGGGCTTTCATGTGCCCTGGGGTGTGATCAGGAGAACCTGAGAACAGGAAGGGGATGTGCTGGTCATTCCTGCTAGGGAGCTTTCATCTGAGCAGGGAGGCTCTAGAAGCTCGGGTATGAAGGTCATCAGAGAATAAAAGTGATTCTGTGACACTTTGGGGGTTTTTGTTATCAGTCCTGTTTTATGGGCTGAACTCAGGTATTCTCTTTAAGGGGACTTAGCAGTGAACTCCTTTATGGTCACTCCTTTAGGTCAAATGCTTTATTTTGTAATGGACTGACTTGAAATGTAAATGATCAGCTTAGAACCAGATAAAGTCCAAAGATGCCTTGAATTATTGTCTTTTTAATGGTGAGAAATATGTGAACTAGGAGTGGTTTTGAGTTTTTTGAAAACGTGTTAAAGGAGAAGTGTGCCTTAGGTTCTTACTGTGGAAACCTAAGACTTTAACTACTAAATCATTTACCTGGTACAGGATACACATTTTTGGCAAAATATCTTCATTGCTTTTGCAGACTGTCCCCTTAAGGATAGAGTATTATTGTCTTCATCATACTATTGCTAATTAGCTTGTATATTTTGTTGTTTCCTACGTATGTGATTTTAAAAGTTTGTCTTTTAGTGTCTGTTTGCATCTCTGTTTGGAGTATTTTCTGTATATTTTGCCACTGTTTGATCCGTTGGGGTGTAATTCCCTATTCTGTATCAAAATTGTTTTTCTCTTGTTGAGAAATGTCAGGATGTTCTGCTTTTGCTAATATGGTTTTTTCCAGCTTTCAGTGTGAGGAGCTTGTAGATTCAGAACACCTTGTGTTAGAGAACAGTAGGAAAGCTGACTTGCTGGAATCTCCTCTTTCTTACAATGATTACCTTTAAAAGGAATTCAAAGAATGACAAGAACAAAGAGTGAGGTGGAAGACAGGGTGAGGTAAATGGCATACCCCAGTTAACTCTCCCACGTTTTTTTCTTTTTCATAAGTTTCCAAGGGAGTGAGAGAGAAGTTAGAGCAGGGAATTAAAGATAAAAGTTGAGGTTCCATGAGGGAGGAAGACTGTTAGCTAGTGAGGGACATGAAAACATGGTGTTTGCTTGTGATGGGGATTTCTGGGGAGCCAGCTGGGTTACCCACAGCTGTCATACACACTGTGTTTTCACACTTGAACCTTCATTGGAAGGGAGATGAGCAGTCTGGCTGTTTCAAAGCAGAAGGGCTCTTCCTATTGAAATCCTCCTTCCCTTCCAACATTCCTCCTGGAGAAGAGGAAAAGAACTTCCTCCTCCTGACAGCCTTCTCAGCAGGGTGAGCCAGTAAGAGCAGAATTCAGTGCCCTGTGCTCTTCCCTCTGAGGTCCTCAGAGTGTTCCCAGTGCAGCTGACAGGGTGTAGGGACTGTGCCTCCTGTCAGGAACATGGGGCTCCTGCAGTGGGAGGTGTTGTTGGTGCACTGTCCAACCTTAGGGAGCAACAGGAGAGCTTGGAGTGCTTGCTCTTGCAGGGTGCAGATGTGACAAACAGAGCAGTGGGTGGGTGGGAAACAGGAATGTTCTTTTTTGCCATGGAGTCACTTACCTGCTTTGTCAAGGGGAACTTGGGCAGGTGTCACTGTGGGTCACTATCAATCACACACGACACACGTTTCCCAGAGAAGGCTGAAAGAACTTTATTTAAACATCTGACTCCATATTTATAGTATTTTTACAAGGACCAGGGATTGGAGGAGAAGCTGGACATCTCTTCCATTACACTGGTCAAGATAAATGTCAATCAGTCACTTTCTACTCCCAAGAGAAGGAATTTCCAGCGACCTTGTCTTAGTATAAACAAATTTCTTATAATAGCATTGATTCATGAGAAAGTGAACTAGGAACTACCAAACATTGAGTTAGAAAGTGCACTAGAACACCTGAAAGAATCAGGGTGACAGACAGGTTATTCTCACAGCCCCAAAGCACAGTGCATGCCCCTCACCCCCAGTATTACTGTTTCAAAGGTACTGCTCTGTGAAAGAATGGATAAGGAATGGATAAAGAATGGATAAAGAATGGATAAAGAATGGATAAGGAATTAGCCTTAGCAGAGATGTCTTTCCCTGGCAGGTAGTTAGCTGGCTGTCCTTGGGAATCTCAGGAGGCCCTTGAAGCTGGTTATTGACTCAAGCTTCTGTGAGTGCTTTATTTCTGAGGCTGCTGTGAGGGGGAAGCTGCCATGTTACATCACTATGAAAATTTTACTTCCATCTGAAAATGGTTTCTGTGATTCTAAGATTAATAGATCAAAAAAGAAGAAATATTTGGTCATAAGTCACATGGTGTTTGCCAGTAACTAAGACTGACTGCTCTCCACTTTCTCCTGTGGCACTGAACTGAAAGAGAATTTACCACTTCTCCAACTCTGAGAACGTGTTTGTATGGTTCTATCCAGCCAGAAAAAGTGAAAGGAGATTGGAATGCCATCTGGTTTCAGAAGCAAAAGTGTATTGAACCAGTAAGACCAGTCTGCCTCGAGCTGGGAGCTCTGTCTCACCTGGGGATTGTACCTGTGGAATCTGACAGGAGGGCTGTGCTTGCTCCCCACAGCACTCACAGTGACACTCAGCTGTTTGTCTGACAGGGCAGTTGGATTCTCTGGCCTGCATTTACCACTCTGCTGTCTATCATTAAGAGCTAATTTAACTCTTAATAAGCACAGGATAATTCCTGGCAACAAGTGAAAGATTCCTGCTGGTAATCCAATATATAATGAATCATCTCTGGGAAGATCAGGATAGGAAAAATGTTCTAATACAATCTAAAGATGAACACAGTTCTGAAAGGTTTTAAAATTTAATTTTATAAAATGATTACAGAAAAATTGCATGCTAATAATATGTTGAATTTTGCATAGAGTTATTTGTTCCAAAATAAAGAAATTTATATCTAGGACACCTTTTCTGAAAAGATATTTTGAAGTTGAGTGTTTCAGATGAATAATATTTTTTTCTAATAATGTGAACATTCAAGCACCCATTGCAGGTTATTTGCAGAAGTTGTGATTGAAGTTTGGAATGGAGTTTTGTATAGGTAGGCATCGTGGTGGTGCTGGGAGAGTAGGGTTAGGAAGATTTGACTTCATGGCATGGTCCTGGGATTCTGATTTGTGGCTTAGCCATGACATGTAAACTCCATTTAGTTGCATTACAGTAAAGAGGGAAATGGGATTTCAGGGACAGAGGTGTCTTAAATTATTGTAAAATAGGGACCAGAAAGAATTAAGCTCAACAGTTTGTTGTAGGGAAGTTTTTATGCACCCCTGTGTTTGAATCAATTCTTACCAAAAAAGTTAATTGACTTAGAATTCAAATTCTTTTTCTGCCAAGGAAATTGCAATTGGAATATCCTGGATGTTACTTTTACAATTGTCCTCTAAGTTGTTTTACATGGTGGCTTTTATATCTGGAGCTGCAGATGTCTTCTGGAGTGACATCCAGACCAGAGTGCTCTGTGCTGGGTCCTGAGGAAAACTTGAAGACTTGCAGCAAAAGAACTTTTGCCTTTTGGTTCAGATCAGTCTTGTGTTACAGACAATAACTCTGGAGGCATAAATGAAATCCTCTTGTCTTCCTAGACAATCTCACTCTGTATACACAAGGCTTTGGAAATGTAATTGCAGGGTTTTTCACTGTCCAAGTAGCAGCTTAATGCCTAAATTTAGAAAAATGATGTTTAAAAGCTTGCTTTGTTGTTTTGTTCAATATTCCATAACCAATATCACAAAAGGAATGTTCTAGAAAAAGTAATTCTAGGAGTTAAAAGTGGACATGGGTAGGATTGGTTGACTAAGTCTGAAAGTGAGGTGTGCATCCAAAAACTTCACAAAAGCACACTGACCATGAGGTTTGCATTGTGTTACTGGGTGTAGAGTCTGTGTGACATGCATGGAAACAGAACACACACCTGGGGATTTTCTTGGTTGGTTGGTTTGTTGGTGGTGTTTTGTTTGGGGGTTTTTTGTTGGTTTTCTTCTTGTTGTTCTGTTGGGTTTTTAAAATTTTAGAGTGGTATTTTTTTCTGTTGAAATAGAGTTCAGGTGTTTTGTAAAGTTGGTTTTGCTAGTCTGTTTTAGCAACCACCTGGGTCTAAACATTTGAGCTGCTGGATTAACTTGTACTGCCAAGCTGGAGTACAAGGCAAGACAAAAGTCCTGACTGTTTTATGAAATGGAGCCCTGTGACAGGTGGAATATCTGGTGGTCCTGTTGCCCACTTTTTCATCAGCAGCACAGTCTTGTGCCTAATGGTGTGAATAATGATGGAATGACAGTGCTGAAGGCTGTTGTATTTTCTGCCAATCTAACAAAAGTGCTTAGAGCTTTTTACAGCAACCTCTATTTCAAGGAACCAGGACTGGGAGTGAATTCAAATGTCTGAAATGTGAAAAGGATGGCCAGATACTAATTCAGTATTCATCCATGTGGTCTTGTTGACAGTATAGGACTGCTGAATCTGGCTAAAAACTGAGTAGGCATAGCATTGGGTAGGTGACTGTTTAATGCATTTATCAGAAGTCAGGGGGAAGATGGGCATTCTTTTTGAGTACTAAGCAAATCTGAAACTCAGGTTTGCCTTATGACCATCTCTTCCTTTTCCACTTCCCCAAGCTCAGTTTGTCTGTCTGTCTATCATAAGACTGAATGTGTTGCCCTGTTATTCTTTTATTTCATATTTGAGAGAGCATCTTTTGAAGAAAAAGTGGCAAGAGTTGAAAATAACAGTGGAGATGTAGCTTCTAGCAGTGATTCAGTGCTTTTTTTAGGTGGTGCCCTAGATTCATTTTCTTTCCTTATATTGTCAGGATTCATGAAAACCCTTCTGCTGTGTGTAAGTCTTGTGAGTCTCTAGGCAGAGTGTCATGGTTCACACTTTGAGTTTGACTAGGTCTAATTGTTCAGTGGGGTTTTGGGCAATCCAGGTGCTCCTTACAAGGTTGGATAGCTCCTGTCTGACACCAAGATAGGCAGCAGTCCTGCCCTGGCAGGTTGCAGTTTGTGCTGTAGCTGTTGGAATGCTCCCCCAGTTGGAATCAAAGGCTCCTGAGGTGTTTCTGGGTGCTGATGCTCCTCTTGGTGTATTTTGTCCAGATCCATTTTTGTGCTGTCTTTGTCTGTCAGTGCTGAAATGTTGAGTTAGGTGAGGCTGGATTTCATTCTCCCTCTAGGCAGAGACCATGCTGGACTCCAGTGAGCTTTATTTAGAATGGTTATTGGGTTTCCTTTGAGAAGAAAGACTTGAGTTCTGTGATGCAATGTTCCTGAGCCACATTGAATGGACTATTTTGTATAAGAGTAGCTGCAATCTTAAATTAGAGGGATTGTGTGTAGCAAAAAGGAGCAGTGTTTGCATATGATGAATCATGCCTGATTTACAGGCCATGTCAGGCCTTTAATTGATTGCACAACCTAACATGTTTCAGTGTTACTGTCATTGCTTATCTAAACACTAAGTAGTATGTGCCAGAAATGTTATTTAATGTAACCAGAGAATGAATTCAGGTAGCTTGTTTACTTGCCTTTTGCTTTTCCAGGAGTTGTTTTGAGCTACTGCTTTCAATTCCTGAAAGTGAATTGCCACATGAGGTGTGGTTAGGATTCCATCAATCCATTCAGGTAAGTGTTCTGAATTTCTTTTTTGCAATTTACATATCAAAAAAAAAAAAAGGCTGCAGTTTTATTCCTTCTCTTCTACCCTTCCCCTGAGCTCCACTTGTCCTGCATTGCTGTTACCTAGGCAGCAAGAATTTCTGAGCAGCAGAAGTCTGACTGCAGCAGCCAAATTGGGAGTCTTAAGGCCCAACAGAATATTTATAACCACACAGCTGATGGCAGCTTAAGGAAGAGAACCTTAGTAAGTCTTGATCAAATGATTTGTATGAGAGACAGACTGAGTGAGGTGAAGTGATTTGACAGCTCTGAAGCATGGCTTTGATGGTAAAAGAACTTCTGTGCAGGTCTGAGTGGCAGGTTAGTGTCTGTAGCTGATTTGAGAGGGCTGGCAAAGGTAGGACAGCTCTTCAGTCCAGGGGGTTCTTAGAAGTGTTTCTTTCCAGATGGTGCTGAAATGAGCTCATACTACAACATTGCTACACTCAAATCAAGATGGCTCATGTAGGCTGTGTAGGAGGAAGAGATGTTTTCTGGATTTGAGTCTGGAGGTAGTACCAGCTGTCTGCAGGAGCTGCTGTTGTTCATGGAGCTGAAAGGCAGGAGTGGTACTGCTGTATTTGTATTGATGGGCCCTTCCAGGACCAGGGACTGCTCTCTTTCTGCTGTTGCCTCTTCTGCCTTTCACTGTGACTGCTTGGAAGCTGATTTCAGTTATAAGTTACTGAAGTGAAGACCTTGGCAGCAAATATTTGGAAGTGAACATGGATCTTGCAGCTGTCTTTATCCTTAGACAAGACCTTATACCCCTCTGACTGGGGATTTTCTCAGTCCTTGAGGCTTGGCTACTGCTGCATTAGCTCTGAAGATGCTGGTACTGAGCTGCTACTTTGGTTTTCTCTGCAGCCAAGGAAACAGGAGGTGTGAAAACTTTTCAGTACACTGGGGATGAATAAACCCATGACTTTAAACTGAGAGAAGCAGTCTAGCAGAGCTTTATAGTCCTGCTAGTAGCAGAAGGGACAGAGATGCTCTGTGCTTGAGTGATTCCAGGTGTAGAGAAACCTCTTTTTCCTGAAACACCATGGAATATTTATTATCATGGGGACCCTAGAAACAGTTGGGTGTGGCAGGTACTTGGTAATGGAAGGAAATGCAGTAGGTACAGTTTAAATCCTACAGCCTTAGTGGTGACAGGGATCTGTCCTTTCATTTGAGTGCTTAGGTCCTGTGACTCCCTTGGTGGCTGGAACAGAGCACAGTGGCCATTGCAGCACTGCAGAGCCAGCTTGGAAGGTGCAGCATTCATCTTGATAAGCCCAGCTGTGCTGTCTGCTGGGTCTGTGCCCCCAACCCCTTCATTTGTGGGGATGCCACAGAGAAGGGTGGTCAGCCAGTTTCATCTTCTGTGTTAGGGCTGATGCAAGATGTTGAAATTTAGTGTTTCCAAAGAAGCTCTTCTTTAATTTACTAATACAGTCCCTAAGGGTGAAGAGGAGTGAATCAATCACAGAGTACCAGGTTGGAAGGACCTCAAGGATCATCTGGTCCAACCTTTCTTGGACAAAGGCAGGGTCTAGACAAGATAGCCCATCACCCTGCCCAGCTGCATCTTTGAATTGTCCAATGTTTAGAATGCACCACTTCCCTGGGGTGATTATTCCAGTGGCTGAATCTTCTTATTATAAAAAAATTTCCTTGGTTGTCCCATCAGAATTTCCTCAGGAGTAACCTGTACCCATTACCCCATGTGAGTTCTTGTAAAAAGAGAGTATCCACTGATTTTTGTAGCTGCCCATTAAATACTGGAAGATGGTGCTGAGGTCTCCTCTAAGCCTTGTGATCTTATCTTACACTAAAAGGCAAATATGTTTGTAACTGAGATGGCCTAGGCCTGGAACAAGATGTTCTCTCATGTTTG
Organism: Polioptila caerulea; assembly: GCA_013397295.1. Lineage (NCBI taxonomy): Eukaryota > Metazoa > Chordata > Aves > Passeriformes > Certhiidae > Polioptila > Polioptila caerulea. The sequence goes on along the minus strand of VYXF01000713.1, from coordinate 41,664 downwards.
GAATACAGGAGAGTATATACAGGCTTTTTCTCATTATAGCAGAGTTACAGCTCTAAAAGTTCCTGGCTTTTAACTGGAGGGATGTGCAAGGAGAATTCTTGTTAGCAAGTTTAGTAATTTCTATGATGTAACAAATTGTGCATTTCTAGGATTTTGAAATGAGTGATGAACTTGGATACTTCTGTTAATAGAGAGCAGGTTTTTAGTCTGATGAGATGACTCTGTTAATGCTGAATATGTTGGAAGGGAGCTGTTAAATTCCAGTGGTAGAAGGGGGTGATGTCCCACTCTTAAGAGGGACAGAGCATCCAAGACTTGTAAATGTTTGTGGCCTTAAGAATCTACAGAAGTCAGAGGATGTGCAAAACTCCCCAAGTTTCATTAGTAAATTATATGCTTGGTGTGGAAAGTGGTGTGTTAGTGCTTGACCTACTGTGTAGGCACACAGCAGGCAGGGGAGGTGGTGGATAAAGGGCTAAGGTAGGAAGGAATAGAGGGAACAAGAGGGATCACCAGTCCTGGTTCCAGTGATGGTGCAGCTGCTGGGATGTCCAGGATCCTGGAGCTGTGGCCTAGGCTTACTGGGGGTACTGTTTTATGGCTAGGTTTTCCTGCCCTGAAGGCAGGTTCCTCACTTTGTATCAATTTAGCTATGCAGCCATGTGCAGTCCAGTTCTCAGACCTCTCTGAGGGTGGGTCTGAGGGCATTGGGGGTCTTGGATGGTCTGGATCCCTCTGCTGCCATCCATTCCCACTTCTCAACCTCATTCCTGAGCTTGTGCTGGTTTGTGTTGTGCTTATCTCTAGGAGCAAGAACAAGGAAGTTTCTCACAGAAAAGTGCTGGCTCATGTCCACATGACTCCTACTTCAGCCACATTTTGTTCTTTCTCACAGTGTGTTATTACCAACAGTCCTTGGTCATCAGCAGCAACCCTGGTGTGTTATTGCCAACAATCCTTGGCTGGGTCCTCAGCATCTCACTGCTGGTGTTTGAGACACACACCTGAGCCCTTTTCTTCTGGGGTCCTGCAAAGGGTGGCACAAGCTCAGATCTGGCAGCTTTTAGAACTAAGGGAAAATTCAGGATGTGCTGCTGCCAGGCATAGTAATACATGCTTGGCTTTTGTAGTGACTTCTGAAGCTACAGCTTCCAAGTTTAGCACTCACCTAATGCTCCTCATAGTTCAGCTTGTGAACTGATTAAACGTGGTGGTGTGCTGAAAACTTGCTGAAGAGTCCACAAGGACTTTGACAAACAGGTGTTTGTGGTAAGATTTGGAAGTAGCTCTCTGGCAGAGGTATGAGGATGACAATGCCTGTACCCTGCCTTGGAGTGCAGCAGGAACCCACTTGTCCCCACAGAAGGAGTGTGGAAGTCACATGAAGGGCAGTGGAGCCCTTCAGACAGCAATCACTTGTAGACTGTCTTGTAGGTTTAAAGCCTGTGTTGATGTGCAGATCTCCAGGCAAATCCAGATTAACACAGATTATTATGTTAGCATATGCCCAAAACTGATGGATGTAAATCTGCTTATTGCTTTCCTAACAAAACAGACAAGTGTGGCTGCAGAGGACCAGAACTCCTAATATGGGAGGTATTTTTCAGATCTGCCTGCAGTAATTGTTGCTCTGTAACAATCTACATTGGTAATGGGAGTCAGTGAAACTGCAAATAAATTTTCATCCCAGGAATGTGAAAGGTGAGTGAGGGCTTCCATTTCAAAGCATCAAGGTGTGGGGACTGTCCTAGACCTGAAAGTGGAGTGTCACTGATGTCCAGCTTACATACAAAATGCTGTCAAAGTCTTTATTTGGTATCTGAACCTGTTTGTTCTGATATCCTAAATAACAGCAGTCATGTCCTGCAGTCACCCATGAGTCCAGTTTTCCTCATCCCTAAGCAAGATCAGAGGCAGCTTGGGCAAAATGAAAGCAAGATGTGAGATTGTATGGCAGGACTCTCAGCATGGATTTATTCAGTGACAGCAAGCAGAAAGTTGCAGACACAAGTGGGGAAATGCTGTAAAATATGAGTGAAAGGATTGGGGCAGAATTACAGCAGGGCTCTTGATACAGGTAAGCTCTGTTAATCTGGGGAAGGAGCTCAGTGGAGAAGTACTCTGTGGATTGACATGATCTAGTCAGGTGAAGAAGGTAAAACCATGCATTCAGAGACATCTTTAGTGGCAGCAGAGATGTGTTGTTCTGGGTGTTCTATATGGGTTGTGAAACTGGGTTCCCTTCAAGCTTACAAAGAGCATCAATGCTTTATTTAGAAAAACTGAGAGCTGAGGGTGAGCATAAGCCAAAACCTTAGTGAAGTTAGAGTAGATGCTGGTCACTCTAAACTGCCAGCACTGAAAAATCCTGATGTCTTCAATAAACTGTTTCAAGGCTTGTCATTTCTTTTGAACTTTGTCCATAGGCTCTTACTGTATTATTTTATCCTGACTTCATCTAGAATCAAATGTTTTATGTCCTGCTCTTTAGAACCTGTTTGTGCTGGTGTCCTAACTTAATGAGAACTGTATACATAAGTGTTGCATTAAGTTTCTTCAAAGAATTTTGGTGTATTCATAATAGATTTTTGCATATATTAATATTGGCTTTATATCCTCCAGCAGATCCAGTCTGGTTTAGCTAAGCACTGTAGTGGAAGGGGAGTACTGACAGTGGTTAATTACTTATGCTGCATATGTTGGTGAATTTGATATTTGGTATTTTGGTATTGATACTCTCAATCTCAAACACAGTGTGAATCAGTTTGCTTGTATCAAAAGCCCCTTCTTTCTGACCTCCTTAGGTCCTCTCAGCCCTTGATACAGAGGTGCTGAAATGGGGTTGAGCCCCATAGTTGGACTGGGCTCTGCTGGCTCTGTGCTGCACCCTGAACCCTCAGCTTAGGGAGCAGTTGCTCTTGAGCAGACATTGTTTCTGTTGGAAATCTGGGTTATTGGATGGCATCATCTGAGGGACAGTGGTGTTCTCAGTGCCTCACCTGTGTCCAGGTTGTATGATTTTGTAAAATGTTGTGTCAGCCATGTCACTGCAGCAGTGAGGGCAGGTAAGTGAGCTGCTCTGGCTGTTTCTGAGGCTGTGGCTTCAGCTCCTCAGGGCTTTGGCAGTTCCAGCCCTTTCCAGGGCATGACTCCTGTGCTGAGTGCCTTTGCAGAGCTCAGTCAAGCTCGGTGAGTTCAGTGTTGCAGGTGAGGTTTGGACACACAGGCTCTTAAATGCTGATGGTTTTGTGGAGTTTGTCTGATCTCCACTTGAGCCTGAGAGAGGTGAATGCTGTAACATCAGTGTGAGGGAAGAGCTCATCGTGGGAGCTCTGGCAACCTGTTGTGTTGGAAAGACCTAATGCTGTGTGACATGAAGTAGGGAAAGGCCTAAAAGGAGAGGTTGCTAAAATGGGCTTCTATTGATTTTTTAGGTAAGATCCAGTTCTCTGCTACCTTCACACTTGTAGCTGTTTTCTTAATCATCCTCAAGACTGAAGATAAAATAATATACAGAGACTTCCCATAGGGAGTAAGGACCAGGTACAGAAACTGGGCTTGGTTAGGTATTTCAGGGATTCAAATTTAGATCAGTTTGTTGTTTTCCAGTGGTGTTTTTAAAGCTGTCCTGAGGCTACAACTTGAGCATCTTTTGGCAGTAGCATTGTGTTAAGCATTGTGTGTCATTCACCTGGCTGGTTCTATTGGCATGCCATTTAGCTCAGTGTAAAGTGAGGAATTGATCATGCTTTAGTTTTAAAAAATAAACCAAAAAAAACTTCCATTTCTTCCCTGAGAGTCTTTGTGGTGAGTTTTGTTCACTGTTCCAGCTGTGAAAACAAGACTTGAGAGGAGGAGCAGCTGTGTGAGCCTAAGGATTGCTTCAGTGATGTTCTCAAATGCTTAAACAGCCTGAAACCTTTGTGTGTCAGGTTCTCAGTGCTCTTAGCTAAGAGCAGTTTGAGCTCTGGTGAAGAACATGTAAAGTCCCTTGCATCTTTAGGGTCCAGCTGTGACACTCCAAAATTACTTTGAACCTTGTGAGTAGCAGAAAGTCCAGAAATCAATCACTGCAAGCATCCAACTTGGCTGTCTTTAGCTCTGCCAATTAGCACCAACTCCTCTGCCACACCAACACCTGATTTTTGAGGTGGTCTTATCAATAACTCACTCACTGGTTTCACTTCTTTTGTAATCATTTCTAGAGGAGTGTGATCTTTAATGATTTCAGTTAGCAGGTTGCTATGAGCTAACAGTTGGAACACAGTTACAATAGTTATCTAAAAATAAAATTACTTTGGGGCAATATCTGCAGAAAATCTTTGGTCCTGCTAAGGAAGATGAGATTGTTGAAGTTATCAAAACTGCTTGATGGTTGCATTCATCTATGAAACTTCTGATTTTATGGCCCTCAGAAGGTGGAAGTCTGCACTGTAGTTCTGCATTTGGAAAGAACTCCTAATGTGTGTGTTTTTGCTCACTTCTGATACTGGTTTGCCTTTTTTCTTGCCCTCAGAAAAAATACTCGTGTAGGGCAGAAGCACTGACTTCCACAACATGTACTTTCAGACATAGTTTCAGTGTGCTTTCTGACAGAGTTTGAAATTTCAGTGTGTTGGATCTGCAGCTCTCTGAAGGTTTCTGTTTTGGCAGAGTCATGAGTTTGCTGGAAGAAAGCTCTGATCCACCTCTTCACTCAGAGGGCTTTCTTAAATCAGGTTGCTTAGGGTCCTGCCCCACCAAATGTTGTCTTTTAGAAATGGAAAATGCACAAACTTTGATTATTCCTCTCAAAATGAGAGTGTTTTACACATGGAAACACTTCCCACACACACACTTCCCAAATTTCCTTTCACGTGACTCTCCTGCTAGACAGCTCCAGCCACATTCTGGCAATATAAAAAAGTGAAGATAAAGACAGCTCTAAGATTTTCCTTTTCACCCTCTATTCTGTGGGTGGTGGTCTTTGCTGGATATGCATCACTGTGGCAAAGGAATTGTATAGGACAGTTGCAAACCATGTGTTGTACTGCAGTGGGATTTCAGCAGTGCCTGATTGGAATAAACACCTGAGGAATCTCTTGGTTATGCTCTGTTTGAGCCTGTTCAGCATAGCTGGCCTTGTTTGCAGCACTGCTGGCCTGCTCTGAAATTACAGACCCCAGGGACCTGTGGTGCCAAACTGGAACCTACCCAGCTGTTCTGGCACTTGGGCTTGTACCCTGTGCAGCACTTTCATTTGCCTGTGTGGGGCTTCAGTGAGTCCCTGTCAGTGATGTTCAGCCTGTTGAATGTCCTAAAGGCTGCCTGTCCAACAGTGTCAGCTGCTCTCTGGTTCTCTATAACCTGTGGGCTGGCAGATAATGAGTGTGCTTTGTCCCATTATTCAGACAATAAATGTGTTAAAAATATCAGCTCACTCCTGACTCTGAGAGGTGCTGCTGGGAGCTGGGTTCTGTACAGTTTGTCACAAGCCTTTGAAGTCTGGATGTTGAACTGGGATTTTTACCTGTATTTTGTCCACTTTTCCTTAACAATTTGGTTTTCAAGATAACTGTGGGAGATTGTCAGAAGCCTTGCTGGGTATGACTGATGTCATCTGTGGCTTGTTACCACAGAAGGTTGTCAGATTACTGGGTGTGGTATCCAGGAGGGTTTGTCCCATGTTCTTTCTGGGGTCAGGGGTACATTTGTGTCCTGCCCCAAAACCCCTACTCAGCTGTAGTTCCCCAGGGTTTCTTACTCTTGCTGATATCTTCAAGTCACTAGAAACCTTTCTCCAGTGACTGGGACCTTACAGAGCCTAGTACAGGACATGCAGTGCCATCCATGATCACCAAGGATGCTAATGTGAATAAGATCTCTGTCATGCTGATTCATGCCTCTTCCCCACCTCCAGCTCTGCCACGGTTGACAGAGACCAGGGAGTCCAGCAGAGTGCAGACCTTGACAGGAAACCTTGAGGCAAAGTTACAGAGCCTGTCCAGTGTCCTCTGTCCCTCGGCATCCTGTTGAGCTGTTCTCAAGCTTTCCTTTGGCTTCCTTTTCTCAGCGAGTGAAGAAAGCCAGAGGGATCCCCGAGTCTGCCAGCTGGGGCTGACAGAGCCTTGTGTTTCCTCAGAGGGGTGTGATTTGTGTCCAGGTGTGCAAGCAGCAAGTGATGATTGTCAGGGCTTGTTCTCAGACTGCTTCTCTGCTGTACCCCACATCCAAATTCCTGTCAAGCACCAAACCTAATGAGCCACGGGGGCTGATCAGCAGCTGAAGATTGTGAATGCTTACATAGGGCTTTACAATGACAACTGATAGCTTGCTTTGTTCCTTTCTCCTTTTCTCTCTGGCCTGTTCCATTAAAGGCAGGTTTCAGCTGCAATTCCTGTTTGTTTAAAGGTGAGTCAGGGCATTATGTTACTTTAATGTCATGACTAGTGCAGGAAGATTAAGTTATGGAGTGCAGTAATACTCATTTCTAGCATCAGGGGTACATTTTGTGCTACCTTATCAGCTTACACAGAAACATAGAGAATACTTTTACTTGACATGCCTGTGCTGCTTCTGAGATCTGCAGATCCCTGTGCAGAACCACGCAGTGTTCTTGCTCTCCTCTAAAATGTCACAATTCATTGAGTGCTAGATGAGCAAGCAGTAAGTTGTCTGCTATCAAGAGCTTCAGGAGATTGTATACATCTTTTTATGGTCCTCTTTGAATTGTTGGATCTTCACTTGGTACCAGCTGGAAATTTTCTTCTAACCTTGCCTATAGCTGAGTGAAAGAATGCCCCAAAGTAAAGCACAGACTCTCTAAAGAGGTTCATACACAGTTTCCCATTGTAGAGACTGGCAGACTGTCCAGAGAATAAATGGATCTGTGGAAACTTTCCACTGGACTTGGTGGTGCTCTAATACTTGAGTTTACTCCATGCAGTGCACAGATACACTGTGGGACACTTGGAGCAGACACGTGTAATAGGGAGTGAGGAGAACCCTGTGTTGGCTGTGCTTCACTTTAATTTAGAATTTACTGAGTACCATATCTGATGGGATGGTTTCACAGGTATTCCAGAGGAGTCCTTCAAGAAACTTGAGGGAGTTGTGGATCAATGTAACTGAACTCTTTACTGTAAGAATGGAATTTTCCTATCATGAGTCGTTTACTGTAATTAAAGCCTCACTCCATAGTGGGAGGATGCTCTGCCCAAGAGTTAAGATGTAGTTTTCCTATCATGAGTCATTTACTGTGAATAAAGGACTCCATAGTGGGGACATGCTCTGCCCAAGAGTTAAAATGTAGTTTTCCTATCATGAGTCATTTACTGTGAATAAAGCTTCACTCCATAGTGGGGACATGCTCTGCCCAAGAGTTAAAATTCAAGTTCTCTTGTGCAGAGATTTGTGCAGTACAGTTTGCTGCAGTATTAGAAAGGAAATACTGTTGTATCCAAATAGTGAAGATGGTCTGAAATTACATCTGATACTGGATATTGAACGCCAATATCTCATTTATTAAAAGACATCTAGTCATTAAATGTAAAGATTGCCTTTACTGTGAGTGGTTAGTGGGAAAATCTTTGTCATTTTCATGGAAGATTGCTTTGATTGTAGAAGGTGACTCATGGAATTAAACAGTGTGTTGCACTGTGGAAAGCAGTTCATTGGTGCCTTTTGATAGCCCATGATACCAAGTTCTTTGGTTACTCTCATATTTTTAGTGGTCATAGCATTAGCTCCATTTAATTTTGATAATTAGAACTCAGAATTGATTCCAGTATCTCTAAAGAATACAACAGAGGCTGTCAAAAGCAATCCTGAGGGTAAAGATTGTGAGGGTAAAGCTTGAAACACAGTTCACCAGAACTAGGGGGGCATTGCCACATAGTGAACTTAAGAGCTGTTGTGAGAATTATCTTTACTGAAGGTGTAGCCACAAATTGCTTACAGTTAATTGACTTTATTTGTCAGCATTAGGAAATTCTGAAAGGTGCTATTTTAGTTCTTTCAGTTCAAGTCACCTTACATCTATTTTTCTACTAAGGACATGAAATGCATGGAATTTATTTCAAGTTACTTTCTTTTCTGTGTTGGACTCTAGATTCTCCCCATGTGTAATGTCCTTTTAAATTCCTCCTTTACTCCTCAGATTGCAGAATTCCCAGAAGCAGGGATCACTCTGAGCAATGTGCTGTCTGTGAAGGTTTGGTGGGTGAACTTTAGCTGGAGTCCTGCTGATTGTGGAGGGTCTCTGGCTCAGGCTTCACAAACCTGCTAGGATCAGAAATCCCTGGATCTTGGAGGAAGTGCACTGGACATAGATGAGTTTCTAAGAAAATTGCATCTTCATTTCCAGTAGAAGGATGTTTTCATCTTAATGATGAACTCTGCCATGGCATTCTTCAGCTAGTGAGGGATGGCTTTCAGGATTCTCCAGGTGACCTGACTGCCTCATCTTCAGTGCTAACACTAAATGAATTAAACAGGAGTCTCATTTTGTTACTCATTTTGAAAACTACTTAGTGTTTCTTCTGAGTTTTTCAATAGCAGTATATGCTTTGATACAAAATCGTTTGGTTTTTATACAATTCCTGTTATTTTTTTTATATTTACACGTGTATATGGAGAACCATCAAAATTGCACTGGAGTTACAACTGCAGAATAGGCTTTTTGATTTAAGCCATTTCTGATATTGGGAAGTTTTGTGTAGGATTAGAGAAGGAAAGGACATTGGACTGTGAAAATCCCAATGCCAACTTGTCAAAGCAGTAATGACTGAGGGGAACAGTGTGCAAGTATGAGAAAGTAGTGAAATACTAGGATAGATAATGTAAAATTACATTGGCTGAATTTTTAGCTAAGACTTTTAATGACTTTTTTTTACATTTTATAGGATTCACATGATGCTTTACTGGAATTTGGGAATAACAACCTCCAAATATTGGTGGATATCACAAGGGAAGGGGTATGGAAAAATCCAGTTCTTCTTAAAATTCTATCCCAGCAACCAGTAGAAACTGAGGAAGGTAAGAGTGTGTTTTTAGAGATGATGTGTGGTTGTTCAGAAATTAATTGGGGCAGTTTTGGTGGGTAAGCAGTGATTTGAAGACAGAAGAGAGTTGCATTTTAAATTGTATTGTGCAGTAATATTCCTGTGTTGCTAAATAGTATTTGTTATGAAACTGTCTCACTAGCATTTTGAATGTGTCCAATTGGACAACCAATGCATCTCTGCTTGGACTGTACTTTCCATCAGTTTGAGTATTTGGAAACTCCATTTTTAAAAAGAATTCTTTCTTTTTCCATCATGAAAATACAGAATTTTTTCTTCCTGAGGTGGTTTGTCTCTCATAACTCTGTGCTTTTAAATGTTTTCCTGAACTCTTGGCAGGGAGGAATTGAGTGTATCCATACTTTTTCAGAGGCATCAAAGATTGATGTGGAAGGGCAGTGTGGAGTGTTATTAGCTCTAGATTGGGAGGCACTTGGTGTTGAGACTGTGGAAATAAGATCTTGAATCAGAAACTGCTGAGAGGTGAGGAAAAGGAGGTGCTAGTGTCACTTTATGTAATATAGTCTTTCTATTGAATTCTTCCTTTACTCTGAATTTTTTTCCCATTAGTGGTACCATTAAGTACTTGCAGGTATTTTATCTGTTCCATGAGCAGCGCACTAGACTGCACTTACCTCTGGTTAAAAAATATAAAGTTAAATACAGAAGGGAAGAAGAGTTTAAAAGAAAGTCTTAAAAATTGGAGAAGAACAAAAAGGTATTTCAAGTTAAGTTTTCTTCCCTAGCAGAATCCTTTGTTCAGGCTTTGGGTAGCCTCTCTTTCAGCTGCAGTATGTCAGTGTTTTTAATAAATAAATAGAAACATGTTATGGTTATTGAGACAATGTGTTGTTCCTTGTGCTAAAAAAAGAGCAGCCAAGCTGGACTGCAGTCTCCCCTGGCCTTCATGTCAGGTATTAATAGCATGGCAGAAACATTTGAGCTGTTGTTGTGGTTTAAACTCAGCTGCAAACACTGAGCCCCACCAGCTGCTGCTTCCCCCACCCCTCTGGTGAGAGGGAGACAAAGGCTGAGGTGAAATAAGAACAATTTACTTGAGAAGAGCAATGAGATGAGCAAATGAGCAGTGACAGCAGCACCAATACCAACAGTTTGTAAAAGAAGGTGGTTACATTCCAAAGCACTCTCTGAGAAACTGCTGCACTTTGGCCACAACAACCCCTGCAGCAGCAGGCTGGGGACAGAGTGGTGGGCAGAGGGGAACCTGGGGGTGCTGATGGGCAGCAGGCTGGACATGAGCCAGCAGTGTGGCCAGGTGGCCCAGGAAGGAGGCCAGTGGCCCCTGGCCTGGCTCAGGAATGGTGAGGGATTCTGCCCCTGCACTCAGTTGTGCCTGGGCTGCACTCAGTGCTGGGCCCCTCAGTTCAGGAGGGACGTTGGGATGTTCAGACATGTTCAGAGCAGGGCAGCCAGGCTGGTGAAGGAGGAGTGCCTGGTGGAGCTGGGCTTGTTTCACCTGGACAAAAGGAGGGGGTAGGGGAACCTTTCCACTCTACAGCTGCCTGAAAGGAGGCTGTGCTCAGGTGGGGGTCAGTCTCTTCTCCCAGGCCAAGAGGCCACAGTTTTAAACTGCACCTAGGGAACTGTAGGCTGGACGTTGGGAGAAAATCCTTCACTGGAAGAGTGAGTGGGCACTGGGATGGGCTGCCCAGGGAGGTGGTGGAGTCACCACCCCCAGAGGTGTTTAAAAACAGACTGGATGTGGCTCTTAGTGCCATGGTTGAGTTGCTGAGGAGGTGTTAGGTCATATGTTGGCCTTGATGATCTCAAAGGTCTTTTCCAGCATAGTTAATCCTGTGATTCTGTGACATTCATTGGAGCTCCTGTGCACAGGTGCATTTTTGGGTAGTCTGGAATAGTCCATGGGCACACCTGAACAGTCTGAATGTGACTTGGGAATCCTGTGTTAGACAAATTAGCAAAAGCACTTTGCTTAAGCAAAATGACATTTTAAGTCAAGAGCACTTCTGAGAAGTTGAATATCTGCCTAAAATGTTGCTTCTACCACATGGCTTGTATTTGTGGCAGTCTTGGAGCCTTGGTTGGTTTCTTTGCTTGCTTTCAGGATACCAAAGAGCAGATAAACTGAGAGGTGTCACCCTTGGCCTGTGGGCATGCAGCAAAGATGCTTAGACACAGCTGGGTGATCTCTCTGGGCTGTCTGAATGTGTCCCCTTAGCACCAGAGCAGGGTGGTTTGGGTACTGGTTGGGTGTGTTCAGCCAGCAGAGCTCAGTGTGGGATCAGGTGTGTGGAAATACAGTGAGAGCACTGTGTGACAGTGCTGTCCCCTTCTGCTCCACTCTTTGGCTTGCAGCAAGTGCTGGGAAAGTGGTAGGGAGCAGTAGCATTATTGGTAATGGAAACTGGAGAATAGGGGGATGGGAATGGTGCTATTTAATAGCTATAAATGCTGTAAAGTAATTAAATAATTTAGTGCCATTACATTACAGGGGATGGAAAGGGTTTTATTTGGTGTTTTTTGGTTTTGTTAGCCTTTTGGAAGACTAAAGAGTATAATGAAGAGGTGTTGAAGATTTGCAGGGAGTTGTAGGAAAAAGCATAAGGCTTTGGAAGGCAACAAAGGGCATAAAATTCATCTCCTGTAGCTGTTGCCAGATATCCAATAACATTTCAAAGAAATCAAAATAATGCATATTTTGAGTCATAAAACTTGAAAGTGATGCAGGAGAAGAGAATTAGTCCTGTGAGGAGCAGGGAGTTGGACTGATAATCCTTATGGGTCTCAAGATGCTGTATGATTCTAAGTAGATTGAGGCCATATGTAAAGTTTGCTTTTTTTCAGAAGGCAAGATTGATGTGCCAGACTTGCTACCCTACACTCTGGTACAAGGCAAAATGCAAGCTTAAAGAAATCCTGCTCTCTGTGTTATTGTGGCATGGCAAATTTTTGGCTTCTAGGTTGTGCTACAAATGTAACTGGTGTCTCTTACTGGTGCCATCAGACAAATGTGATTCAGTCTGCTGACCTACAAACTGACCCATGAGCTGATCACATTTACCATGTGTTATGGTTAGTCCAGTCTTGGTTTTGGTAGAGTTCCTTTTCTATGTTCAATCCTGTCTTTTCTCTATGCCAGGCAATCAAATGCTGCTGGGATTTTATTCTGTTGGCAGAAACTCTGGCTGAGCAGCTGGAATTAGTCTCTTGGCCTTGTGTAGGACGTGATTGGAGTTGGTATTAATTGGCCTGGTTGAAGTTGGTATTAATCAACCATCTCTAGATGTCTACTAAATTAACTTACTCATTTATTACCTTCAGAATTCTATCAACTAAATANTTCTCTATGCCAGGCAATCAAATGCTGCTGGGATTTTATTCTGCTTGCAGAAACTGGTTGAGCAGCTGGAATTAGTCTCTTGGCCTTGTGTAGGACGTGGTTGGAGTTGGTATTAAGCAACCATCTCTAGATGTCTACTAAATCAACTTAATCATTTATTACCTTCAGAATTCTATCAACTAAATACTAATTCCTGTGGCAGATCCTAAGTCACTGATGAGTTAGGAGGTTTGCCTTCCTTCTTTCACTTGTGTCTGTGATCTGTGTGATGTTCTGTGCTAGCAGGCTCCATTTGATAGAAACAGGAGGAATCAAAATGTGCTTCTGCAGGTCCCAGAGGGGATGGCAGTTCTGCTTTAGGCTTGGGAGGAGGGGCTGCAGAAGGAGCTCCAGTGCAATGGGTTTTCAGTTGCCTTAGTCAAGCTGCCATGATGTCCTTCAGTACAGCAGCAGCTACACAAAGTGTCCTTTTCAGTCTTCTAAAGCTTGGTTTCTTTGAATAGTTTGTATTTCATGCTTCTGGGGTTTTGTGAAGAGAACCTGAAAAGCACTCACAGTTTTTGCTGCTGTAAGCCAGAAGTGAGAGTGCTCAGTGTGCCTTGCTGGAGCTGTGCTTTGTGCACTGGTACTTTGTGTTAATGACCATCAGATGCCTGCTTGAGTGAACAGTCCTGAAGCTGTGTCAGGTTCCTGCCTTTCTGGTTAGAGTTCTTCATTTTAGTTCTGTTTTTTATGTACTGGCCTGGAAGAGGAACTGACATCAAATATAAATATGGTTTGCCAAATTTGTTCCAGCAAAAGTTTCATAGCAGCTTGGGTTCTGTCTGCTGCTTCTATGGCTGTTCAACTGCACTGCCATGTGCTGGGCTGGTGGTTCCTAATTTTTACTGTCAGCTGGTGAGGATGGTTGTTTGGGACATTAACATTTTCTTGAGGAAAGGGCTTTAAAAAAAATCATTTCAGCTTAGGCCTTTTAGGTGAGTAAACAATACCAATAAACAATAAGCACCTTTTAGGTGACTAAACAATACCAATAAACACCTTTTAGGTGACTAAACAATACCAGCATCCTGATGGGAGTATAATGGGTGCTGTTCAACAGTTGTGACATCCCTGTGCCTCAGGCAGCCTTGAATACTGACATGTGTGGAGTTGGAAGCTGCACTGCCCTTTTGGCTAAAGGGTTTGGCAGAGAGAAGGGTTGCAGGGTGTCTGTGCTGATTTTTGTATAAGCAGGCTGGTTTAGTCTGAGCTCTTTGATAGAACACTGTGACAGAACACATAGCAGCAGGAGATCTGGGAAGAAAAGGAACAAGAAAGTCTGTTCATGGACATGTATGGAAATGTCACAGATTTAGGACTGAGTACAAAATTAGGTTCTCTGAGGGAAAACAACTTTTCTCATTTTGCTGTCTGTTCCTCAGGTTTTGTTCCTGTTTCAGGAAAAGAGGAAACTTTCCACTTTCCTCTAAAGCTAAGTGCTAAGATAGATGTCTGCCTAGTGATTCATTACTGACCTTTGCTCCTGCCATCATCCCTTCCATCTGCATGACAGAGGAGCTCAGTTTGTCGTTTGCCTCCTTTGCAGAGTTCACTGCACACTCCCTTAGGTGTGCAGGAACTGAGGCACAGAGCTGCCATCCTGGGCGAGCTGGCCTTGCTGCCCTCTCTCACTGCAGCCAGCTGAGACCCTCTGCTGCACTCTGGCAGAGCATCCACCTCCACCAGTCTCTCGTTTGTGCTGGAAGATACAAGTGTGACTGCTAAACTGGGAGTGTTTAATTTGGCTGGCTGCAAGTAGTCTTAGAATACTTCCCAAGTCTTGACTAGCTGACTCTGACAGGTTAGTAAAGCTTCATTTCAGCAGTTGCCAAATGCATGTCTAGCTGTGTAAACGAGAGGAATCTAAATAATTCTTGGAGGAGCATAAAAGAGTATTTTTTTTCCTAGTATGTCTTTTATTCTTCTTATGGACCTGATAAAAAGCAGCATTCTGTGAGCCAGGAGGTACAGAAATAGGGACTTAGAGAAGTGTTTTGAGCTGCTTGTGGGCACTGAACCCCACTCCTGCTGTGAATGGCAGTTCCACGTGGAGAGGTGACTGATCTGGTGTGGGGACTCCCACCTTTGTGGGAGTTTTCCCCCCACAGTGCCCTCCTGGCCGTGGTGTTGTGGCAACAGGCTCTTCCATAAACCTCCGTGAGTTTTCCTCGGTAAGGATTCAGGCTGTCACAGCTGCAGTTTTTAAGGAAGAGAGGAGCTTTGTTCCCTAGCAACTGCAGATCTGACTGCAGGCTGCCTCTTGGTCAGGCAGTTCTTTCTGCTTTATCCATTGAGGTTCCTTTCATGTGAAGTGTCAGCTGGATCAGGAGTTTAATGCTCAGAGGTTTTTCCTGTGAAAAGCAGAAACCATTACCGTAGACTTAAATCTTAAAATGATTCTCTAAAGGACCTCTGAGCTGACTCCTGCAGAATAAAGTTTCACTACAGGCATGTTATGTACTGGCAGCTGAAATGAGTTTTCTGTTCAGGTGCACATTGTGAGTTTTCTGCCAACAAGTGTAGTGTCTGTTAGAATGCACAGTTGTTTGTTTGGGCAATATTTTAAGTGCAGAAAGCATGAAAACTTTGTTGTTCTGTGTTACATGCAATCCTCTCTTTAAGAAGTTTCTATACCATTGGTTTCTTAACTACCCATCTTGCATAGTAATAAGAACATGCTGACCTAGTGGAGGAGCCATTGAACAGAAATATTTTCTTAGGTTGTTAGTCTAAAGCAAGCATTCTTTTTTGACTAATCCAGAGTCTTGTAGGCACCAGGGGTAACTGGCTGACTGCAGTTGCTGCAGAACACCATTCTAGTGTGTATTTTATCAGAATGTCTCATGCATTTCCATGACTTGTACAGTTCATCAGCCAGTTTGTTCCTTGGCTCACGTGCATTACTACTTGTAGTAGAAGAATGTGTTGAACTGTCTCAATTCACAAGAGTCTCTTGAGTGATGTACAGATCTGGAGACTCAAATGAGGGCTTTGTGTAGATGTTTATGTTAAGCAGGGAATAGCATCACAGCTGGTTTGAAGCATGTGATGATTTCATTCTGTTGGTTTTGCAGTTTTTGGTAGTGGGGAGGCTGTGGAGGTGGCTCCTGTGAGAAGCTGCTGGAAGTTTCCCCCATGTCCAGCAGAGCCAGTCCCTGATGGCTCTGAAGATGGACACACTGCTGGCCAAGGCTGGGCCAATGAGAGATGGGGTAATNCCCCCAGCCCCTGGGGGTGCAGAGATCCCCCCCAGCCCCTGTGGGGTGCCCATGCTGGAACAGGTGGGTGCCTGGAGGGGGCTGTGATGCAGAGAGAGACCCAGTGGGGGGAGAGGGGCCCTGCTCCCGTGTTGGATCAGCCTGTCCCTGGAGCACAGCTTGGGCNGAAAATCAAAACAAAGTGGGGACAATTTGGATTCTAGCCAGAGAAGAGGAAGTGGTTAGAACATGTGAGGGAAACAACATGGAGACACCAAGGTCAGTGCAGAAGGAGGGGGAGGAGGTGCTCCAGGGGCCAGAGCTGAGATTGCTCTGCAGCCATGGTGAGGACCATGGANGCTGAACCTGTTTTGCCCTTGGAGTGTTTTCTCCTGGTCCTTAACTCATGAAGCCTTCATTAAATTTTTCTTTCCTCTGCCCAGCTGTAGCAGGGAGTGAGAGTGAGTGACTTTTGTGGGTGCCTGGCATTTGGCCAGTGTCAGACCATGGCAATCAGCCAAGGCAAAGTACATGTACTTTATCAAAGCTTTTGGTGCTGTCTCTCACAGCATTTCCCTGGATTAAATATCCAGGACACAGCTTGGGAAGTCCATCATGGGTTGGGTGAGGAGTGGCTGATGGGTCAGGTGCCAGGAGTTACAGTAAATGAGATTATGTCAGGGTAGTGAGCAGTCAGTGGTGGGGTTTCTTTAATGTCTTCATAAATTACATTGGTGCAGAAGTTGAATGTACATGAAATAAATGTGCTGGTGATACTGTGTTAGGATCTGTGATCTCCTTTGAGAGCAGAGGCCTTACAGAGAGACCCAGGTAGACCAGGGCCTGGGCAGTCACCAACCATGTGAACTTGAACAAGAGTGAGTAAGGAATTCTCCACCTGGAACACGGTAACCCTGCTTACATGGACAAACTGGGAGATGGAGAGCAGCCCTGTGGAGAGAGATCTGGAGGATTTGGGTTGATGCCAACTGGAACATGAGTAGGCTGTGTGCCCTGGCAGCCAGAGGGGCCAACAGCATCACCAGCCAGTCGGGGGGGAGGTGACTGTGCAGCTCTGCTGTGCTGAGGTGGCCTCACCTTGAGCCCTGATTTGGGTGCTTCAGTGCAGAAAGGACATCAGACAGCCTGTGCCCATGGTGGGGGCAGCCTGGGAGGAGCAGCTGAGGGCACTTGGCTCCTGGGGCCTCGAGGAGGCTGGAGGGTGAGCCCAGCACAGTGTGCACCTTGCTCAGGAAGAGGAGACTGTGAGGAGGAGCTGCTCATCTCCTGTCTCTGGTGCCCAGCAGCAGAACAGGAATGAGGCTGGGTCAGGGTAAGCACAGGTCAGGCATCAGGAAAATGTCCTTCACCCCAAGGGTGGTTGGATACTGGAACGAGCTCCCCTGGAAAGTGGTCACAGCACCAAACGTGCCAGAGTTCAGGGAGCCTTTGGCCAATGCTCTCAGTCATACAGTTTAATTTGAGGTGGTCCTTTGGGGAGCAGGATTTGTGGGTCTCTTCCAACTGAATTCCGTTTCTATGATAAACAGCTGGGAAGAGAATGAAACTACATCTGTGAGATATTTAATCCAAATAAGTAAATTTTACTTGCTATTTACACAAATAATCTGAAGTGGCATTTTTACTATTGAATTAGTTCATCAAGTCTCATCATTATGATTATTAGTAGGATGTGCTGTTAGGGTTTAGAGGTTGGGGTTATTATGCTTTAAGACCATAAGCCAAGCATGTCTTAAACACAATCCTTCAAAAGTCCCACAAAGGTAAAATTTTCACCCTCAACTTCATTTTACATATTTTGGCATTACATGGGCTTATAACAGCTTAGGTGGAAAACTTTCCTGTTGAAAAGCATGTAATGAATGGCTGGAAACATCTTTTGATTTTTGGAATCTAGAGCTGCAGTTAAAAGCTGATGGTTCTGAACCTCAGTTAGACTGCTGGGGTCTGTGTGGTGTGGTGAGTGTCCTTTAGCACTGCTGTGGCACACAGCTGAATGGTGCTGTGTTTGGGGGCATGGCAGGGGCTGGCTCTGTAGCCCAGCATCCTCTTCTGCAGAGTTTGGGAGAAGAAAACCCATTGCTGTCACTTGTAATCATGCCTAGAGTTTCCAAAGAGCACTGTCCATGCACAAGTGTGTAAAGAAATGTGAATGCAGTGAGACAATTTCATGAAGTGTCCCCTGTAAGTCGGTCTATTCTCAAAGGATTTTTTCTTTTCCTAGCTAATAAATTGATTACACGAGAAGGGCCTTCCTTTCTGCAGATGCGAATCAAACATTTGATGAAATCCAACTGCATCCCCCAAGCCACTTCCTTGTCAAAGCTGTGTGCAGATTCTCCAGAAATTGCCAATGTTTCATCTTTTCGCCAAGCCTACATCACATGTGTGTGTTCAATGCTGCCTAACGAAGACTCCATTAAGGAGGTGAGTAACCTACAGTCCCTGTTTAATGTATATTTATGAAGCATTTTAGGGTTGATTTATGTAGTGCTAAGAGCTGAAGCTGGAGAGTGAAACTCTTGCAGCAGAGTTCCATAAGAGGAGTGATCTCTTGCAGCCTGCAGTAGGGAAGAACATGTGTATGAACTGCTGCTGTGGATGAGTGTGCCTGTATGTGTGCTTGATTAGATGTGTTTGAGAGCTTCAAAAGTGTAACTTCAGTCCCAGGAATACAGAATCTAATAGGAAAGCTGCCTTTTCTGACTCAAACACTGGTACCAGAGCAATTACTTTTCATCTAGTTGTTCTGACCTAAGGAAGATTTTAAGAAAAAAAAAATAATCACAAAACCAAGAAAACACACTTCAGAGTTGTTGTTCCTGAACTCTAAACTCGTTTTTAGCAGTGTTCCTGTTACAGTAACAATTACAGGGATGATTTGTGTTCACACAACTGCTGTAACACAACTGACTCTTGCCTCTGTCACCTCTTGATGTCACATACCTGTTACAGGATCAGTCTCACTTGTAAGCACCTGTAGTTTAAAATGTGAGACTTGGACATTGTGAGTTAGGCTCAGTGAAACTGGGGGCAGCTTGAGATCCTAAAATAAATAACTCATGTCTGCACTTCCTGCATAAGTGGCAGAGTGATCATGTTGTACTTATAAACTATTTTAAAAGCCCTTCCTTTAAAAATACTTGTTGTGAAAAATAAATATTTGGATAGGTGTCTCTTCAGTCTGCACTTGGAGCCAGATTCCCCTGAGTGTGCTCTAGGAGCAGAGGATGTTATTTAGCAGCTCACTGCAGGCAGGGTCTGTGCACTGAAAGCTTTGGAGCTGCTGGCTAGCTTGCAGCATCTTCTCTGCT
The DNA here is from genome assembly GCA_013397295.1 of Polioptila caerulea. Lineage (NCBI taxonomy): Eukaryota > Metazoa > Chordata > Aves > Passeriformes > Certhiidae > Polioptila > Polioptila caerulea. The sequence continues at coordinate 22,727 of VYXF01000713.1, read as the reverse complement.
TGCATTGGCTGCTCTTGAGGAATGGGGCAGAAATACATGAAATTCTGTTCCCTTTCCAGTTTAATGTGAGGGTTGTGAAGTGTGGCTGTAGCTGTTTTACCTTGGTACTCAGAACAGTCTTTTCTTGCCAGTCAAGTATAAAAGCTGGAACACAGATTGATGAATTGAATCAAGTTAATTGCTTAATTAAACTTTTTGTGGGAACAAGCCACAAAGCATCAAAGCAGTGTCTTAAAGCAGTACAGTTAATTCACTTAACTGCACCTGTGGCCAAAACTCTGGAAATACAAAGTCAGTGGTGTTCCAGTGCCAGAAAGTTAACTTGAGTAACTGGCAGTGTGAAGGTTTGCATGGCATGTTTCTTTGCATGCTTCAGCACAGGTGTTGTATAGTTGGCACGTGTACAGAACTGCTGAAGTCTGAGATTTGTAAAACACTCTCATTTACAGCTTTGTTTTAGGAGGCAGGAGATGTGTTGGATCACCATAATATCTATTATCTTGCTCAGGTAGAAAGTTGTCAGGTCTAAAGAGAAAGGGAAAAAGCAATGGGAAAAGGTGAAAAATTAAGAGTTCAAAGAATGGCAGCTATTGGGGAATGATAGGTGGCAGCAACCAAAACCCCACCACAAGGAACAGGGACTAAACTGAAATAAACTGAACAAGAGTTAAGTGAAATTTGAAGTTCAGGGTAGAATGGGGTAGGTAGAGGAACAGGGCATGGCTAAGAAAGTAAATATTACAGAAAACTTGAATAGGAATGAAGATAACTTGGGGAGAATTGAAGAAACTGTTTTGGGAGATTAGACCATGTGTGGTCATCCCTTTCCAGGAACTGGATGTGATTGGGCTGGCTGAGTCAGGTGTGGAGCTCACTTATGGTCTTAAATTGCTGAGCTCAAAATTAAACTACTACAAATTAAACTACTTCTGTCTTTATCTCTAAGCCATAACATGTGTGTGTCTGGGTCTGGGTGTGCCCACTTCTCTAGAGGTGTGTAGTTGGGGTTATGTTCTCTGTGTGTAACTCTCTGTGTGCACACACACTCTGTGTAAAGTTGTCCTTTGCATTTCTGGTACCTCCTGGTACCTTCAGTTGATTCTGAGGCTCACGTGTAACAAGAAATAAAAGTACAGAGTTGTTTGTTCACTGCTCTGTGCCAAGGTAGAAAATAGAATTAAGGATCACTGTCAGACTTGCAATGTTTGGCTTGAATTTGCCAGTTTATTGAATCAATTAAAATGCTAATTAAAGCAGTTCTCCTGCACAGTAATTAACTATTGCAAAAACATGAAGCCCCAAATGTTCTGTGATGTTGGGTGGTTTTCAGTTGTGATACAAGCAGTCATCTTTTGGAGTGATCCTCTCCAAATAAAGAGTATCAACATGGTGTCCTTCAGAAAAAATGGTAGAAGACTCAGTGGTAGGAAATTTTTATGATGACATAAAAAAATAAAGTATCACTGTAATGCTACAACTAAAGTAACATGGAAAACAAAGACAAGTTTAATCTTACATGGTTGTATGTTCTTTGGAATAACTTTGAGGAGTAAACTGGCATACTTGTTAATAGAACATGGGGAAGATGGCATCATTTTTTAAGAATTCTAATTTAAAATGTCTTAGCAGGGTTCATTCTGTAGTCTCCTAACTTTCAGTGAGTTGTTGTTCTAGTTGGGTTTCTAACAGAGTAATGGTGGTCAGCATTTCAGGTTTAGTAAAGACACTTCAATAAGTGTCTGGTTTGACTGGCTGGNTGGCATACTTGTTAATAGAACATGGGGAAGATGGCATCATTTTTTAAGAATTCTGATTTAAAATGTCTTAGCAGGGTTCATTCTGTAGTCTCCTCTAACTTTCAGTGAGTTGTTGTTCTAGTTGGGTTTCTAACAGAGTAATGGTAGTCAGCATTTCAGGTTTAGTAAAGACACTTCAATAAGTGTCTGGTTTGACTGGATGGATATTGTTGGGTGATTTCAAGATGTGCTTTTCACTTTTTGTCTTAAATATTTAAAAAAAAATCTCACAAACAAAAAGCAAAAACCCCAAGATCTGAAACGAGCTGAATTATCATTGACCACGTTTGAGATAAATGGGACTTGAAACCAGTTTTCTTGGTGCTTACTCAGTAGTTAATGTCCTGAATGAGTTTGTCCAAAAAGAATCAAATTTCCATGGGAAGAGAAGGGCTCTGATGTGCTGTGTAGCTGTGGGTCACTCTGAGTGCCCCATGGTTGTGCTGGAGCTGGCCTTGCCCAGCAGAAGTTCTGGGTCTTGTTACAGCATAGATGTGATTGAGGAATAACTGATGGCTGTTTCAAATGAGGGATTTCTAGTTCTGTAGCCTCAGAAACCCTAGGAAGTAGGATTTGATGTTGTAGTTCTTAGAACAGTGGTGATGGTGTTCAGAATGGTCACTTTGTTGGAGCTGGTGGTGAGCACTGTCTCTGTCAGGTAAAATGTGGCTGAGCAGCTCTCAGGTACCCTCCCACACTGCCCTCAGACCTGTGAAGGAAATGTGTCCTGTACTTACATGCACAATAGACAATATCTGTGTTTTTGAAACCCAAGACTTGGAAGATCAGATTTTGATCCAACTGCTGCAGGCAGCCTCTGCATTATTTAAGAATATTTGCTGTAGTATTGAGGAGATGGCTGTGTATAATGGTAGAAATTATCAAAGACAAAAGGTTGTGTCGCTTAGCTTCAAATTGAAATTTTAGCTTTTGAAATTTTGCTTTATAAAATATACTGGTTGAAATTGTTACCTATAAAGAATAGGAATAGTTGAGTGGAGGGAGATGATAAAATACTGTGAGAAGGCTGGAGTGGCCCAGCTGCCAGACTTAGGCTTCCCACCCAAGCTGCAAGGGCTGTGTCTCTGTAGGCACCAAAGGTCATGATGGCTTGAGGGAGGTGCTGCTGGAAGGGAATGTTGGGGGAGATGGCAGCAGTGGCCTGTTCCCTACAGAGCCCCCCTCTCTCCTGGGCAGTGATCAACACCTTCACTGTGCTCTTGTGTGGCCATTGGCATGGGCTTGCTCCCCAGCCCTCCCCAGCCTGCTGAGCTGGCACTGGATTTCCAAAACTGTCTGGGCTTGTTACCTTTGGCATGCAAGGAGCAGTGAGCTCTGCTCCCTTCAACAGCAAAGCACTGTCTCCTAAATCCCTTTCTGAGGTTTCTCTCTTGCTAGGGGTGAGTCAATAACTCCCTCCCTCCCAAATCTGCTGTATTTTACTTTATCAAATGCAAAGCTGCCACGTCTGCAAGGCCTTGCAGCTTGTGCATTGCTCTGGAAATGTCTGCTGCAAGAGGTCAGTTCTGGGTCTCAAGTTGAACACCAGAAGTCAGTGGACCCTAGAAAATGTTGGCATTGCTCAATGAACTCCAGTGTCAAGCCTGAATGGGAAACTGGGTTAATATCCCTGCTTCTGCTCTTCCTGCTGAATGAGATACCCGTGAAAATTAGTTTAACTTTCTGTTGTTTGTTCTCTGTCATTGTTAGTCATGATGAACAAGAAGTTTGAAGTGTTTAGAATATCAACAGCTGTTTAAAGTACATATTGCTAGAACACAGTCTGTTCTGTGAAGTGGAATGGATCCAGTGGAAAAATGTATTAAAACCTAGTGTGGTATTAATAGTAAGCTCTTCATAATTACTATTAGTGGCTTGTATCCAAGCTGACACCCTGGTTTGGTACACTGGTATGTACTACCTCAAGCACACATTCCAGAACTTCCCTGGGATTTGTCTCCTTGTTGTGGTTTAACCCTAGCTAGACCCAGGCCCCTGCTAGCAGTACCAGGGACAGAAGTGGAAGGGTAAAAGTGAAAAAAATTTGTAGTTAGAGGTAAAGACAATATAATAGGTGAAGCAAAAGCCATGCACAGAAGCAAAGCAAAACCAGGAATTGATTCACTGTTACCCATGGGCAGGCACCTCCAGCAGAGCAAGGCACAGTCATGACAGCAGGGCTTTGAGGACACAAATGCCATCTCTCTCAGCACGCTCCCCTTCCCCTCCTTCCCCCATACTGAGCACGGTGGTGTGCTCTGGAATATCCCTTGGCTCAGCTGGGCTCACCTGTCCTGGCTCAGCTGGGCCCACCTGTCCCGGCTCAGCTGGGCTCAGCTGGGCTTACCTGTCCTGGCTCAGCTGGGCTCACCTGTCCCGGCTCCCCTGTCCTGGCTCAGCTGGGCTCACCTGTCCCGGCTCACCTGTCCTGGCTCAGCTGGGCTCACCTGTCCTGGCTCAGCTGGGCTCACCTGTCCTGGCTCAGCTGGGCCCACCTGTCCTGGCTGTGTGTCCTGCCAAGCTCCTGTGCACCCCCAGCCTCCTTTGCTTTGTGTAAGTGCTGCTCAGCAATAACAAAAACATCTCTGCATAATAACCCTGTGTCCAGTAGAAATCCCAAACACAGCCCCATGCCAGCCACAAGGAAGAAAATTAACTCTAGCCCAGCCAAAATCAGCTCACTGCTCTAAATGCTTTTGTTTCTATCTTCATGCTTTGAAATGTGGTTGTTCAGAATCAGAATAGGGATGAAGAGAATGAGAGATGATCTTTTTCACAACTCTTGATCTTTTTGGACCTGGGTTCTAATTTCCAAAAGTAACACAAGAATCCCTGTAAGTGCAGAGAGACAGAATGGGAAGTTTTAGACAGATGGTTGTCTGCATGCAAGTATTCAGCTAAAGTGCCCAAAATGGAAGATTGTCCCAAAGAAAACTAATATTGAGAAGGGATCAGAACTAACAAGTGAACTTGTCATACCATTTTGTAGCTGAAAGGTGTGGCATGATCTCTGGGTATGGGAGACATAATGTTTTGTTTGTGAGACTTTGATACAGTAAATGTGCATTTCTTTTGTAAACATACTGAGAATAAAGTGCCTTTTCTTTTTAATTTTCTTAAAGATTGCAAAGGTGGATTGCAAAGAGGTACTAGACATCATATGTAATCTGGAGTCTGAGGGACAAGAAAATACTGCATTTATTCTTTGTACAACATATCTTACCCATCAGCTTCAAACAGCAAATGTGTATTGCTCTTGGTAAGTATGAGCTGCTTCTGCTAACTGTTCCTCACTGAGTGCCAGTATCAGAGATACACTGGGCTTTGATCTGATGCTGGAGTGGGGCACAGGAGCAGTTCTTTTCAGTGTCACTTGGAGATCAGGACCTAATTGAAATGTGTGCTGTCCTTGAATAACACATTTTTCTTGGCGTCAGCTCTGAACTGACATGCTGTGACTGCACATTTTGTATCTGCAACATTCTTACATTCTGCTTTCAACTCTTCGCAGGGAACTGACACTTTTCTGGAGCAAACTGCAGAGAAGAATAGATCCTTCCTTAGACTCCTTTTTGGAGAGATGTCGTCAGTTTGGCATCATTGCCAAGACACTGCAGCATCTGTTTTTCTTGATAAGGGTCATACAGTCAGAAGTAAGTAAGATACAGTCCTGGTTCTTTGGACACAGCTAGAGGTGTTTACATGAATTTATTATTTTCTTAATAATTCTATTGAACTGCAAAGAAAAATATAGCTTATTTCCTGATCATACTTTTTGATTAAGTGCCTAACAACGNTAATAATTCTATTGAACTGCAAAAAAAAAAAAAAAGCTTATTTCATGATCATACTTGTTGATTAAGTGCCTAACAACATACTAATAAAAATCTTCTGTTTTCTTTAAACAGGCAGAGGAAGCAGGACTGGCAGTGTCTGTGTTGTTGTGTGTGAGAGCCCTTCAGATCAGGTCCAACGGAAGCGATGAAATGAAGACATCAGTGTGTAAAACAATTGCTTGCCTTTTACCAGAAGACCTTGAAGTTAGAAGAGCCTGCCAGCTCACAGAATTCTTACTTGAGCCAACTTTGAGTGGATTTAATGCGTTGGAAGAGCTCTACATGCAGCCAGACCAAAAATATGATGAAGAAAATGCACTGGTTCCAAATTCACTCCGCTGTGAACTGCTGTTAGCTTTGAAAGCATATTGGCCATTTGATCCTGAATTTTGGGACTGGAAGACTTTGAAGCGACATTGCCTTAAGCTATTGGGGAAGGCAGCTTCTGATTCTGAGGATGATGCAGGTTGTCATATGTCACTCAATGAAACAGACATGTTAGAAACTTTCTTTAGTGACTATGATGAGACAAAAGAACACAAATATTATGATGGGAAAGATACAATGAACCACCCTAAGGAAAAATCAAGAGTGAAAAAACCCATTGGTTCTTCAGAAAGATACCAGAGATGGCTTCAATACAAGTTTTTTTGTGTGCTGTGCAAAAGGGAGTGTATAGAGGCCAGAATACTGCATCATTCTAAGATGCACATGGAAGATGGTATTTATACATGTCCTGTTTGCACAAAAAAGTTCAAGAGAAAGGAATTTTTTGTACCACATGTCATGGAACATGTTAAAATGCCACCCAGCAGAACACACAGACCTAAAAAGAAAATAATTCTGAAAAAAGAGAGATCACCACCAAAGGCAACAGTTTCCAGCAGCCCGCCCCCAGTGTTTCCAGAAAGGCCACACCAGGCACAGCTCCCCGAAAGCTTTGACGATGACACACAGGAATACGTCACATTCAGCCAACTGGAAAACTGCCAGCTGCAAGACAGAGACATCTACCCTTGTCCTGGGACAGATTGTTCGAGAGTATTTAAACAGTTCAAGTACTTGAGCGTGCACCTGAAAGCCGAACACCAGAACAACGATGAGAATGCCAAGCACTACTTGGACATGAAGAACAGGAGGGAGAAATGCGCGTTCTGCCGCCGGCACTTCATGACCTCGTTCCACCTGCGGGAGCACGAGCGCGTGCACTGCGGGCCCCAGCCCTACATGTGTGTGTCCATGGACTGCTACGCCAGGTTCGGCTCTGTCAACGAGCTGCTCAACCACAAGCAGACCCACGATGACCTGCGCTATAAATGCGAGCTCAACGGCTGCAATATCGTTTTCAGTGACTTAGGGCAGCTCTACCACCACGAGGCGCAGCACTTCAGAGATGCGTCGTACACCTGTAACTACTTTGGTTGCAAAAAGTTTTATTATTCAAAAACTGAGTTTCAGAATCACCTCGCAGCTCATGACATCCAGGTGTCAAACGGGGAAGGGAAGCAAACGCTGAACCTTGAAGGGTTGGTTTCAGAGGAGAAATCCAGATATCTTCCAGAGTCTCAGTTGCTTGAACAATCTGAAAACTCCAATCTGAATGATAGCTTGGATCCCTCAGGCTCTAAGGAAATTGCACAGGTGAAGGAAGAATCTCTCTCTGAGAGTGAGGATCTCAACAGTGAAAGTAATTGCAGCCTGCATTGTGGGGAGCACAGAGCAGTAAGCCGAGGTCAGACATCTCCACGGCTGCCTGGGACAGTGGCTCACAACCAGTCAGTCCCAGATTTTGTTGTGTCCCAGGAAGGAGTCTTCCATCCAGGAGATCTGAAACAACAATGTTCCAATGTGGCAGTTTGCTTTGATGAGAAAAACCTTTCCTGTGGTTTTGAAGGCTGCTGTTCCACCCACAAAAATTCCAGAAGTATGCAAAAACACCTTCGAAGGGCCCATCCGTACAACTTTAAAGGTAAAAGAAATATGGAAATGAAAACTAAGTACTTTCTTGATCTATTGAATGATGCTCAGGACAGTAAATCCCCTACAGATATGAGTCCAGAGTTGGGTCATAATTCTGATACAAATGATGACTCCCCAGAAAGTGTGTATTATGCTGTAGATGCTCAAGGAAGCGGTGGCCTGAAGGAAGAAATTTATCCTTCTTCCCCAGAAACATCTTTCTATGACAGTTCTAAAGAATCAAATATTGAAGATAACATGTTGGAACTAATGTTAGGCTTGAAACATCTAAGCTTAAAAAATGCTAATATTCAGAATTCTTCAAGACAGAAGTCTTTTCTGGGCTATTCATCTAGGGATGCCAAGTGCCCTGAGTCAGTTGATGAAACTACCTCAAAATTTCACCTTCAAGAGCAAGAAGATAATTTACCCAGCCAGTACCTTACTCAACTGGCAGCTAAACCATTTTTCTGTGAATGTCATGGGTGTACATGTGAGTTTGTGACCAGAGAAGCTCTCTTAATGCATTATGTTAAAAAGCATAACTATTCAAAGGAAATGGTTCTTCAGCTAAATATGTTCCAGCATCGGTATTCACCATTTAAGTGTCATATTTGCCAAAGATCATTTACAAGAAAAACACATCTTCGAATTCACTACAGAAACAAACATCAGATTGGCTGTGAGAGGGTGGCTCACAAGGTGTGTCCTAATGAAAGCTTTGATCATGTAGGGTTATGCACAGAGGACATGCATAAGAACAGCACTGCTCCAGTGCCTGCCTGTGCAAACAGCGATGGGTTCCCCGGGCATTTGGACTCTGAGCAGCTGTGTCACCAAAAAAAGGAAGACTGCTCTTCTGAGACTGATTTGGAGTCCAATGAGGAGACAGACAATGATGTCACAAGGAAAACATCTAACATAACTTCTCTGGACAGTCATAGGGAAGAACTGGAAGCAAGACAGGGAAGAGGAAGCAAAAGAACAGTTGCTAAAGGAAACTTATGTTACATATTGCATAAATACCACAAACCATTTCATTGTATACATAAAAGCTGCAACTCAGCATTCACAAACCAGAAAGGTTTGATTCGCCATTACAGAACTGTTCACCAGTATAACAAGGAACAGCTCTGCTTAGAAAAAGACAAAGCAAGAACAAAAAGGGAACTTGTCAAATGTAAAAAAATATTTGCATGCAAACACAAAGAGTGTGGTAAGCGTTTTCTGTGTTCTAAAGCTCTTGCTAAGCATTGTAGTGACTTCCACAATGAAATCTTAGAGGATCAAAAACTGCTTTCTGAAGCTGAGTCTGCCAGATTTGCTTGTAACCAAGCCCACTGCCATGCTGTGTTTTATACGTTTAATAAGCTTAAACGGCACCTAATAGAAGAACATGCCAATGAAGAAAAATTAAACAAAGATTTTGAAATCCATTGTGACCTTAATGGCTGCAATCGAATTTTCACAAATTACAGTCACTATTCTCAACATGTGTATTTCAGACACAGTGAATATTATGATAGTCTCTTTGGAAATCAGAAAGAGGAGGACGATAATGAAGATAAAGATAAAAACGAGCAAAATTATTTGAAAGACAGCTTTGACACGAGCAAGCAGAATGGGAAGCAACTAAAAGAAAAATCTAAAAGAATTAGCAGAAGCAGAGAAAAGCATTTGCTGAATTTCAAAACAAAAGAGGAAGCCCTCCAGATGTGCAAGGAGAAGTGTAACCAGACTCAGTACCCCTGCATGGTGCAGGGCTGCCTGTCTGTTGTCAAACTGGAGAGCAGCATCGTGAGGCACTACAAGCGCACACACCAGATGACCAACATGTACATCGAGCAGCGCCTCCAGAAACTCGTCCTCTGCGTCAAGTGTGGCGTCATGATTGAAAAGCAGTCCTGCTCTGACACAGCTTCAGACTTGGATAAAAAAGGTGGAGAAGTTAATGAGGATAAACCAGCTAATTCTGAGCCTGGGCAGGAAGGTGATAAACCCCTTGTTCCAAACCCTGCCTGTGATCCTCCAGATGGGAGTAGTGAAGACCAAGATCAGTGTGCACCTAGTGTGAATTGTGATGCCAGTGCCTTTGTGTATTCAGGCACTTTAAAATACAACCACAGTTCAAAGAACGCGTGTTTTGAAGAGCCTGACACCAGGGAGACAACTGTATGTAAAACTGAAGATCCTTCTGAAAGCAGTGAAAGAGAGAATAGCTCTTCTTTCTCCAGTCTGCAGTCAGAGTTGCCAAGAGAGAAGGACCCAGAAGGATGTCAGCACAGTGCGGTTAATCAGAATGCAAAAAGAAATGTACTTTGTGCTACAAAAGACAAATTTCAAAAGCCTCCTGTGTCCAAACCGTTTGATTTAAAGACATATAAACCAATGGGATTCGAGTCTTCATTTTTAAAATTTATTCAGGAAAGTGAAGGAAAAGATGATGATGATGATGATGATTGTGATGAGGTGGTAGAATGGGAGGCTCCTGAGCAGTTGCCAGTAGATGAAACGTTGCAAAAAGAGGGAGACAGTCAAGGGAATACACCAGTAAACAACTTTGTAAGTGATGAAAATGTAATCATAACCCCAAATAATGCTGGGCAGCTAACAGAGATCCAGCCCTTGCTGTCAGAGTCCTCATCTGCCCCTTCTTTAGAAAATCTGAGGGCAATCTTGGACAAGGCCCTAACGGACTGTGGAGACCTTGCCTTAAAACAGCTGCATTACTTACGACCAGTAGTTGTCCTTGAAAGATCCAAGTTTTCCACACCTCTCATAGATTTATTTCCAACAAAAAAGGCAGATGAGCTCTGTGTAGGAAGTACATAAGTAGCTTTGCCTAGAGCAGATAGCCTCCACTACTGCTGTACGGGGAGAACTTCAAATTAGAACAGTAATTGTTACAGTACACACTTTTTAGGTTAGTTTTGACTGTTTAATTCCATGAATGTATAATATCTGTCAAAAGTAATGGCCAAGTTAATTTAGCTCCCCATTTTTTTCAATGAACAATGCTGATTTTGGTGCTATTTAACACATCAGAATACTGGGGGCTTCCTCTTGAAGAGTAAATGTGCATGATTGTATATGGAACAAGTACTGGGGTACCAGGGTTTGGGGGTGATGGAGTTATTACTTGACTTGAATGTGCACCCCAGGGTGCTTTGTGTAACATATTGTACACTACAGCATCTTATATTTTTTGAGTTATGAGTTTCAATAAATTACAGTTTTTCACCCATTTGTTTACTGTACAGTAAATCTTTAATGTGCTTTACTTGTAATTGAGTTTGGGACCATTCTGAGTGCATTGGACAGTGTTGCTTGAGTTTTATGCATTTGTAGATAATTTATCAGACTGATAAAATAGATACAGAAAAGTAAAGTATTACATTTTATTTTACAACCTTCTCTGTGCTTTTTTCAGACTGGAAAGAACTGTAATTAGTACACACTTACTAATTACACTTATGCATGTCAGTGCATCAAGGCTTCCTGAGACTGCCTGGCACCACCTGAGTGTTGCCAGGCCTCCAAGCAGGTTGTGTCACATCAAAGTCCCAATGTACATTTAGAGTTCCTCAATTGCCTTTTTTGACTGGGAATGAAACCTAACTGGAAGATTCCCCAGAAGAGTCAGCTAATGTTTTATGCTCTGTTTCTCATTCTGTATCCCATTTCTTGCCACACATGGCTACATCACAAGGCCCAGAATCACTGTCCCCTGTAAGGGGGTATTTCTCCATCTCTGTGGGGACTCTTAGTTAGCAAGCAGCAATCACAGCTTCTTACTGACTGGGGACTTGGGTGTTGTTGGGGCTTCTGGGTTTTTACACTGTGATCTGAAAAGCAGCAGTGGAAAGGAAGTGGGAAAATCTTTGGGAAATGTTTAAAACAGAGCATGAGTGTTGGCTGGGTGCAGGAATGATGGCAGCTCTCAAACTGTCTGGTGGTATGACCAAAATAGGCAGAAATGGCATCTTTGTACCACATTTAGGATGTTACTTGGGCATCCTTAAAAGTCAGGTTAAAAATCATACACCAGACAAGAGAAGTGTAACTCAACTGCCTGGCCTTTCATGTAATTTCCTCTCTAAACTATAAGCTTCTTTTAATGAAAGAAATATGGTGCATCAATCTTCTCTCAAAGTTGTAAAAATGGAAGTAAGTTGTGTCAAAAGGTTAAATATTGCAACAGCATCAGACAGCCTTCAACGTGTCCCAAAGTAATTTCTCTGTAAAATAACAAAGTACCTTTTAATGTCAAGTTTGAGTCATATTTTAATATACTTGGATCTTCAAGATCTCACAACAGGAGAAGTTTAACAGCAAACTTAATAAATATGTGATGACTGTTTCAGGTATTGGGCCAGAGAAACCCCATTTCCCTCTCAGGGTTTGAGTATTCCACAGAGGAGCCTGACCCTTCGTGGTCAGCATGAATAGTAAATTCCTTGAGGTCTGGAGACTCCAGTTTCTGGTCAAGCAGCTGCATTTCCCACAAAACAAGCTGCATGTGAAACTCCCTTCCACAGATGCAATTCTGCCTTTACCAAATGAGTTCCTGTGTGCCTGCAAGCCACACACAGAGCAGACTGCACACTGGCACTCACTGCACCTCTGGTGTTACAGAGCCTTTTGAGTGGAGTCCTGTGTGGTTACTGCTCTTTGCATAGGCTGGGATGCACCACAGGATGAGACCAACATCAATTCTGTCTGCCAGGTATGGAGACAAGTCCTGCAACGTTCCTCAGTCCAAGAGCTGCATTTAGGAAATGGTTGGGTCGCTTTGGGCTGCACAAGAGCAGCTTGGAGGCATTTTCCTGTGGTGCTGTGGCACTCCCTGCACTGCCAGGACTTGCAGTAATGTGCACTCACAGGGTGTTCATACTTCAGCTGGAAGATACCAGTACAGCAGGGGTCAGCTTTTGCCTCGTTACAAAATTTATATCTTGCCCATTTCAGAGACTGTCAGTGCATTTCAGTCTTTGAACTCCATCATCTACAAAAGGCACTGCCTTCTCACTGAGGCAATAGGTGTCACACCACCAAAACTGTACAGCTTGAATCTACATCTTTATCCCCATTTCTTCTTGGGCTTTTTTTTCTGGTCTAATTGCCTGGCACAGATGGGTATTGGAGAAGGAGGCCACAAAAGGGTAAAGGTTTGAAGACTTCTTGCTGTCTTTCTGTTTTCATGCCATGAGGTAGGCCATCATTTTCCTTCCCAAGTGCTACCAGAATTTGTTTTACAATGATGTAACATTTCCTGTAACATTTCCAGCCTCTTGCTTTCAAGCGTACGTGAGAAACATTTTGTTCTGCAGTAAAGGAACACCATTGCATTGACTTTCCAAAAAAAGAATTCTTAATGCGAAGAGCAGATACCTCAGAAAACACAGTTCACAGGGAATGTTGCTTCCATTTTTTAAATTACTGTCTTGAAGTGTGTGGGTTTTATAGGACAAAAACGTGTTTTTTGGTTGTGCGTGCTTAAATTCCCCAAGGCTGTGGGCTGTCCTGCCGTGTTCCCCAGGGTAGTAAAAACCTGTAAATACCTTTACAATGAGAGACCTTCCGGGCTGACTTCTCTTTCTAGCAGAGCTCTCAGCAGGGCAAACAGCACTTCCTCGTCTGCCTTGTTCTTCTGCAGGGATGTACTGGGCTACAGAAAATGCTGGGCTTCAGTATATGTGACAGGTCACTCCATAAAGTTTAAAAAACTAGAGATAATGAGAACTTGAGGTTGGCATTATTTATTAAAAGTTAATGACTAAAAATCCGCAGACATGTTCTGTTATACTTTGGACTGGTAGAAATTAGATAAATGACTGATACTAAAATGCCGGATCTAGAGGTGGCTGAACGTTACCACCTCTATTACTGAATCTTTGCCAGGTTACCCAGTCCCTGTGCTCTGCAGGGCACGCTTTATTTCATGTCCCCAGCATCCCTGCTGTCTTCACGGAGCATTACTGAGACCAAATCTGAAGTGCGCGTTTAGGCTTTAAATAAATCAGCAACTACCGCAGCGATCAGCGTTAATTTTTGTACTTCTCTTAGTGTTGCTATAAAATGTTTTGGACAAGTACTAACGAGGCTTTATATGCATTGTTGTACGCAGTCTGAGTAACTTACACTGAAGAAAATTAGTTTAAATATTTGCCCAGATCCTCGCCATGCTTCGGTCTGACACGCGGAGTGGCCGAGCCGTGCCGGGCAGAGCCGTGCCGGGCAGAGCTGAGCCCGAGCCGTGCCAGGCGGAGCCGTGCCGGGCAGAGCTGAGCCCGAGCCGTGCC